>CAUYSK010010952.1:0-24129 GCA_963575035.1 Avahi laniger
TCTATACAGCTTCTTGATCTTGCCGATTTGTTTCACATGTCCCAGTGTTGTTGGAATAGTAATGTCAAACCTTGCTGCTAATTCATGCTTAGGTTGAGATAGATTTGCTTCCACTAAAGCTTTCAGCTCATCATTATCCACCTTGGTCTCAGATCGCCCACGTGGCTCATTTTCAAGATTAAAATCACCACAACGGAACTTCTCAAACCATCAACGTACTGTGCGTTCATCAGCCAGATCCTTCCCAAACACTTTGTTGATATTTCAAGCTGTCTGTGCTGCAGTGGTTCCACGATGAAACTCATATTTGAAAATAACACGAACTTTTGACTTATCCATGGTCTCACAAAAATTGCTCTAAAAAAAATTTGAAAGAAAATCACAAGCCAAAACACATGTTTGAAAGACTGGGTGTACCTTCACAATAAAACAGGAAGTGTCAATGTGAAATGTCAGAGATATCAACTGTCAAACTTAGTGCTTAAGGAAATCGGACATTTCATACTTAATAACCTAATATATTTTGTATAACAACAAATTTATCTACTTTGTTGTATTACTTTAAATTTGTTATTTTTGCCTGGACGTATGTTTTCTGTATCACTCCTAGGTAGGAATTTCTATTATTTTCTTCATTTTCCTTTTCAGGAACACCTTTGTCCTAGAATATTGTGGAGAGGTACTTGATCATAAAGAGTTTAAAGCTCGGGTGAAGGAATATGCACGAAACAAAAACATCCACTACTATTTTATGGCCCTGAAGAATGATGAGGTAAGCAGCATGGGTATGTTTGCCTTGAAATAAAAATTGGCTGGGTTTGAAAGGCTCATTGATAACTGACTGATCTTTAAAGTATATTAAGTGACAAAAATGAGGGACAGAATGGTATATAAGTAGTTTTTATTTGTTTACAAAAAAGGATAGAGGAGGGAAGTAATTAGAGATATATGTAAATATAAACATACATGCTTCAGAGTACAGCTCTTAAAAATTATTGATGACCACCAAAGTGCTTTTGTTTATATGGGTTATGTGAGTTATATTTATCAGTATGTATGTATCACATTAAAAGTTAAAGACTGAGAAATTTAAAAATACCCATTTAAAAGTACACTAGGTCCTTGAATTACATTTTGTTATAATGTTGATGAGAAAACAAAAAGACAGTTCCTGGCTAGGGCCACTGGCTTTGTGGAATTTGCCTATTCTCATGTCCATGTGGGTTTTCTTTGGGTATTTCAGTTTCCTCCCACATCTGAAAGATGTGCCCATTAGGTGAATTGGTATATCTAAATTGTCCCAGTGTGAGTGAATATGAATGCGTATTTGAGTGTGCCCTGTGATGGAATGGTGTCCTGTCCAGGATTGTTTCCAGCCTTGCACCTTGAGCTGCCAGATAGACGCTGGCCACCTGTAACCCTGAACTGGAATAATTGGGTAAATAATTATCTCATTTTAATTAATGTTTCTTAAATGTATGTATAGCTCACATTAATTTCAGTGTTTTGGTCTTTATTTAGAAGTTTAGTGATGACATATTTCTAAATAAACCGAATATGGCAGTACACATTGGACTTCATCAAAATTAAAATTTAGTTTTATATTTTGGTACCTTTGAAATAATATCTAAAATAATTATGGGCAAGGAGAGGCGACAGCTAAGTGCAATGTGAGTTCCTGGTTTGGATCTTACATTGGAAAAATGATAGCCGTCTAAATTTGAATAACTGCAGGGTATGGTGGCTCACGCCTGTAATCCTAGCACTCTGGGAGGCCGAGGCAGGAGGATCGCTTGAGGTCAGGAGTTCGAGATCAGCCTGAGCAAGGGCAAGACCCCTGTCTCTACTCAAAAAATAAAAAATTAGCCAGACAACCAAAAATAGAAAAAATTAGCCAGGCATGGTGGTGCACGCCTGTAGTCCCAGCTACTTGGGAGGCTGAGGCAGGAGGATCACTGGAGCCCCAGGAGTTTGAGGTTGCTGTGAGCTAGGGTGATGCTACAGCACTCTAGCCCGGGCAACAGAGCAAGACTCTGTCTCAAAAAACAAAAAGAAAAAAAAAAAAATTGAATAAAGAAACTGACTGTATTTAGTTTATTTAGAAATATGCCATGGAACTTAACTCTTGTTTAATATCAGTTAGCCTGTGGCAAAATTGGTTTTGTTATGTAATTTCCAAGAGCCTAGTGATGACCTTAAGTGAGGACTTACTGTAACAATAATAAGCCTGGTACTTATTGATACAGATGACATGGTAAAGATGATATAATGAAAAATAGCTATTTTCAAAAAATTTTTAGTGAGAATAGTGGCGTTGCTTTACATTTTTATGAATGTCTTTAATGTCTGGGTTAGTAGAATTCAGCTAGATTCTCATATATCTGCGTTTCTATTTAATATGGAAATGTAAATTCTAGAGATCTGACTCCAGACCTGCTTAATTTAGTTCTGCAGGAGGGCCAGCAAGTTTTAACAAACTCTCCAGGGGATTTGGATACATGCTCAAATTTGAGAGCCACTTTACCGTGATATAACATGTACTTTAAAATGAAGTTTTACACATACAAATGAGATTGAAATGTAATAGAATGTAAGAAGTAGCTAAGAGTAAATGGGAGAGACGTTTGTAGATACAGAGGTAATTTTGCCTGTAGGTAAAGGTTTATAGTTAACAGATCTTCCAGAAGAGGCAGTTAGGTATTTGTCACTTTAATATATAAAGTATTATAAGAGAGTTCTCTAAAGCGGGGAGAAGGGTGGGGGAAGGGTATGTGTGTGTGTTTATCTTAAATTTGCTTTAATGCCTTTCCTTTGCAAAATGCATGAATATTTTAAGATATCATTTTTTAATCCTTAAATTATCCTCCTCTTCTAGATAATAGATGCCACTCAGAAAGGAAATTGCTCTCGTTTCATGAATCACAGCTGTGAACCAAACTGTGAAACCCAAAAAGTAAGTTTAGGTGGATTTAGAGTTTGGGGTATTTGTTGAAGATTGCTGTTCTGACCATTGATTTTAGATCCTGTACCAAAGGTACTCATGAATTTTATTTTTTAATCGTTTTTCCTATTCTGCTTTATTAAAAATTTTCTTTTGAAGTAAGTTTAGATTTTGTAGAAGCATTGCAAAAATAGTATAAACTATTTACATATATATCACCCTTCACCTAGCTTTCCTAATGTTAATGTTGTACCTAACTAAAGTATCATATACAAGGAATACTATTAACTAATCTAAAGACCTTATTTAGATTTTGACTACTGTCATTTTTCTGATGCAAGATCTAATCCAAGAACTCACATTGCATTTAGTTGTCACCTCTTCTTGCCCATAATTATTTTAGGTATTATTTCAAAGGTGCCAAAATATAAAACTAAGTTTTAATTTTGATGAACTCCAGTGTGTACTGCCATATTCAGATTCTTTATGAGGTCTTATCCAAGTGCCATTCGACTGTTTTAATAAGACTCATAAGAGACTAAAAGACCAAAGTTGAGAAGAATTATAACTTTTTCAGGGTAAGAAAGCTGTGGACCCACTCCCCGGATATATATGTATCATTGATTTTCTCTTATGTTGAAATAGTGCTTTTGATTCCTGGATTTTTTTTGCCCTTTGATCTATGCACTAATAGATTTTATGTATGGCTCTTCTAAGAGCCAAGCTGTATAACAAAGAGGAGAACTCCGTTTGGAATCATTTATTCCAAGTTCTGGTTCTAGTTCTGCCAGAACTGGTGGGTGGCCACATGTCTAGCTGTGAGACTCCCACTGTACATTGTCCCTTAATCTCTCTAAGTGTGGATTTTTTATCAGTAACATGTGCAAATGGTCTGGATTAGAGCTCTGTAATCTTGCCTACATGGTCTACCTCTTATGTATCTGCTGTAATTTTAATTTTGCAGTTTTATGTATCTGTTCTGATCTTTCCTCCCTTTTACCATACTCAGCTATATGAGCACTGGTTCATGAAATTAAACTTTTGGCCTCAGTGTTTTCCAGGGTCCATGCCCCATCTTATCTTAGAACCTGGTTACTTTTAACACAAGTTAGTATAGATTTGCCTTTGTCACTCAGAGACACCAAACATTCCTGATTTGCCTTAGTACAAGTGAATCTTTACTGGCAGGAAATGTTAAAGTAGCAGTTACTTCCCACCCCCCTCCCTTAGCAGCTACTTTTATTAGAGATAAATTACTAATACATTCAATCCGGTAGTCTATTAAATAAGAGGAACACTTAAATATTTATTTAAAGAAAAAAATTCCCCATTTGCTATTTGGGAAAACCTTTATTACCTAAAGAGCCACATGCATAATAGAGGCAGATGATAGTGACCTTTATACACACACATTAATAAGTTACTAAGTTCTTTTCTTTTCTTTTAAAACAACATCTCAGTGGACTGTGAATGGACAACTGAGGGTTGGGTTTTTTACCACCAAACTGGTTCCTTCAGGCTCAGAGTTAACATTTGACTATCAGTTCCAAAGATATGGGTAAGTACTTATTTTGCTGCTTCTGATAGGGAAATAGGCTGTTGAGATATAGAGATATAAAACTTTGTGAATTAAGAGTTATGTTAACTATCAACTGCTATCTATACTGTTTGTGTGCTTTTCCTACTGTATGACACTTGTGGCCATTAAGGGATATTGTACAGAAACTATATAATTTTCTTCTCAACTTCATGCTAACTTACATAATTATGTTTCTAACATTCTTAAAAACTTCATTATAGAAACGCAGGGTCTGTGTGTCTGAAGAGAATAGTACAGTATAATAAATTCATGTGTATTCATCATTCAGCTGTTTTTTTTGTTTGTTTGTTTTCTTTTGTTTTGAGACAGTCTGTCTCTCTCTTGTTGCCCTGGCTAGAGTGCAGTGGCAGGATCTTAGCTCACTGCAACCAGCTGTGGCTATAGGCACGTGCCACTGCACCTCTAGCTAAGTTTTTGTATTTTTAGTAGAGACAGGGTCTGGCTTTTGCTAAGGTTGATCTCAAACTCCTGCTTCAAGCAATCCTCCCACCTTGGCCTCCCAGAGTGCTAAAATTACAGATGTGAGCCACCACGCCATCATTCAGCTTTTAAGAGTTATCAACTCGTGACTAATTTTGTTTCATCTATACCATATTGTACTCTTTTTTAAAAAAATTTTTATTTTTTAATGTTTAATTTTATAGAGACAGGGTCTCACTCTGTTCCCCAGGCTAGAATGTAGCGGTGTGATCGTAGCTCACTGTAACCTGGAACTCCTGGGCTCAGGTGATCCTTTTGCCTCATCTTCCCAAGAAGCTAGAACTTTTAGGTGCACGTCATCACACCCAGCTTGGTGCACAGAAGAGATGGAGTCGTCCTATATTGCCCAGGCTGGTCTCAAACACCTGGGCTCAAGCCATCCTCTGTCCTCAGCCTCCCAAAGTGCTGGGATTACAGGCGTGTGCCACCATGCCTGACCTATATAGTACTCTTGTTAGCTGGGCTTGGTGGCACACACCTATAGTCCTAGCTACTCAGGAGGCTGAGACAGGAGAACCTCGTGAGCCCAGGAGTTCAAGGTTGCAGGGATATTTGTTACCTAGTTCTGTCTACCAAAAATTGTAGGTGATGCAATAGCAAAGAGCACCCCTAACACCAAAAGTGGGGGAGTTCTTATTAATACTTGAGCATCAATAAGGATAATAATTGAGATTATTTGAAACACATTATATAAAATCTATGAGTTTTAATTATATTTTAAAAATAAAACTACATTAGTTATTAATGAAGGAAACTAATGAGTTTGACAACTAGATTAAAAATAGAAAAAAATCAAGCATTTAAGCATTTATTCTGTCTTTCACAAGTGACTTGTGCTTCAGGTTAAACCAAATAGTTGATGAAGTTAACTAGAGATATTCTAGTTAATAAATGTAGTAGTAAAGGTATCACCATTTTGCAATACTTAGTAAACTATGGATCTAAACAGTGGTCATTGGTAGCTGCTAATATTACAAAAAGAGAACTAATGTGTGCTTTCTGATGGAAGAACACAATATTACATGTGAAATAGTCTTGCTAAAAGAAATTTTGAATCTGAATTAGATCAGGTCTCTAGATCTCACTATTTATTTATGGGAAATATGGGAAATAGGGACAAATAAATTACATGCAGGGATGCAGTCAAAAACAGACTTCAGGAAACTATGTAGGACAAATGATTTTATTACAAAATAATTTGTAAGAAAAATAAAGATGGAGGGTGAACCTTCAGATTAAGAGACATAATTGTAGTGTTTGGGCCTTATTTAGAATAAATTGATTAAAAGATATTTGAGGTAATAAGGAAAATTAGAATAATTAGTGGATATTTGATGTTATTGAGTAATTATTAATTTCTTCACATGATAATGGTATTATATATTTAAGAACATGTCCTTCTAAATATACATCCTGAAATACTGGTAATAAAATGGTGCTTTATCATGGTTTCCTTTTTTCTTCCGTTAGTTTCTTTTATCTTCTTTGGGTCCTAAGGACCACTGTCTTGCACAAGACGATTTCTGATTATTAAGAAATTAACACAAGCCAGGTGTGGTGCTGTCTGCCTGTAGTCCCAGCTGCTTGGGAGGCTGAGACAGGAAGATCACTGGAGCCCAGGAGTTTTGAGTCCAGTCTGGGCAACATAACAAAGACCCCATCTCTTTTAAAAGTTTCTTTTGCGTGTTTTTTTGAATTATACTTACATGAATTAGTAGTTTCTGGTGTTAATACTAACAAAGCACACAGATAGTTTTCCTGGATATTTTAATTCTTTTAATGCTACCATATGACAAAGATTTAATTCCTCTGCTCTGTTCAGTCTGGTGTCAGTCACTGATACTCAGGCAGTGAAGCTGTTTCAGATACTTCTTCACATGTTTCATGCTTCATGTCTTAGAACTTAGTGAACACTGAGGTTCTTTCCGTTCTGAAAATGATTTTCTGATTATAATCCAGGGCAAATGCAAGATGGTTATTTCTTATTTTATCAGGTATGCAGGGCATTAGTGCAGATCAGGTTCTGTGTTGGGCTTTATTTTTTTCCCCTCTGTGCTTGTACTGTCCTCTTGAGGGAAAAGGAAAGTGGAAATCAAGTGCTGTTTGTGAATCCTTGTTTTATTTATTGAACAATTTATTTTTGTGCCTTGAATTGCTACTGTCATATGCTAAATCTATCAGTTTACTTTTAGAATCTCCATGTTTTCTTCAGGTAGTTCTGATCACTAATAATGGCAGAAGTGGTTTCTGTTTAGGCCTGTGTTCTTTTCCACCAGCCTCCCTTGCCACCATGGTTATATTTATTTATGACTGTATTTGTTATTATAGTGTCTTATCCTTATGTGATTATAACTTTTACTAATCATCTATTTCCTTTTAAGAATCCTGTACTGATGCATTTTACATCTGCTTATAATAATGCATTTTATTTTTACTATGTGCCAATTAAACATTTACATATAAGTGATTGTTAGCTGAACTATGTAAGCAGTTTTGTTCTTAGCCCAGATGTGTATATGATCTCCTATTTTTATCAATTAGTAGACATTTTCATAAAAGTGGAGAAATTACTTATTAATTTCTTGGCTACCTTTTTTTTCTTTTATTAATATTCTTTCCATCTTTCTTTGTCCTAACTTAGCTGGTTTTGTCTAATGAATAAAAGACAATTGGAAAAAGAATGAATATTTTTAAAGAGTAATTTTCAGGCATTTCTATTAGATAGTAGCAGATTGGTGGAGTCTCTTAATGTGGGGGTTTTTTCTTTTTATTTCCTTTGGACTAGTATGACTTTTGTGTGTAATTGTTCTATTTTCAACATTTTTATTTGGTTTACTTCCACATAACAAACTTCTTTCCTATGCTCCTTGAACAGAAAAGAAGCTCAGAAATGTTTCTGCGGGTCAGCCAATTGTCGGGGTTACCTGGGAGGAGAAAACAGAGTCAGTATCAGAGCAGCGGGAGGGAAGATGAAGAAGGAACGATCTCGTAAGAAAGATTCAGTAAGTGTTCCATTCTTCTTTCAGCTTTCACAATTAAAATTTTAAGAAGGGAGATAGCTTTTCTGATTGAATTTAAAAAGTCATACTACTATCAGAGAAATTCAGAATCTGATGAAATATTACTGGGAAAGAGATTTGGTTGATATTTTTATTTCAGTTTCATAGAGATTAGAATTGAGTACTGGCTGGGCGTGGTGGCTCACGCCTGTAATCCTAGCACTCTGGGAGGCCAAGGCGGGCGGATTGTTTGAGCTCAGGAGTTCGAAACCAGCCTGAGCAAGAGCAAGACCCCGTCTCTACTAAAAATAGAAACAAATTAATCGAACAACTAAAAATTTATGGAAAAAATTAGCCGGGCGTGGTGGCGCATGCTTGTAGTCCCAGCTACTCGGCAGGCTGAGGCAGAAGGATTGCTCGAGCCCAGGAGTTTGAGGTTACTGTGAGCTAGAATGACGCCACGGCACTCACTCTAGCCAGGGCAACAAAAAAAAGAATTGAGTACTGAGAACTATTGAAGTATTCTTGAAAATACCTGGGCTTGTAGTTTTTCAGAGCCTTTAGAACTCCTAAGTATAAATAAAATATTTATCTTTTCTCTGTGGTACCTCACTCAAATCTGCTGTACATTCCTGATCTTTCATTATTGGTTTGTCTTTCATTTGGAACTCTAAACTTTGAAAGTGTTCTTAAGATCTCTGAAAACCCTCTTTGGAGTGATGAGTTTTAAGAGGAAATAGGTATCCCAAGAGTAAGAAAAGAGTAGTCTCAGATGGTCTTTTTATTTAATGAAATAGTAGTTGAAACCCCTTTTCCATACTGTCTCACCTGAATTACTCCTGGGGACTGGGACAGTGTCTTGTTAACTAAAGAGACTGTCATCTGGGACAAGGACTTTAAGGACTTTGTGCTGTTTTAAAAAAAGTCCCCAACACCCCCTTTTTTTTGGGTGGGAGAGCATCCCCTACTCTAGAGCACTGTTTCTGAAAAGTATAATCCTTGGCTTACCTTTCTCAGAACCACCTGGCTGGATCCATAGTAAGAATGCATATTTTTGGGCTTGGTCCCAGCCCTCTGAATCTTAGGGCTGTGGAGAGGCTAAGAGTTTAGGGGTGATAGTCAACAAATCTCCCTGTGATTCTTTTGTAGTCAGCTCATTCCTGGACTTCTCAGGAACTAATACTCTTTAGAACCATAAATGACAGCAATTTTACTGTTTAGGTGGAGAGATAGAAGACATAATGGGGCATGGGGTAAAAGTACAATGGTTAAAAGGTGATGTCAGGCCGGGCGCGATGGCTCACGCCTGTAATCCTAGCACTCTGGGAGGCCGAGGCGGGTGGATCGCTCAAGGTCAGGAGTTCAAGACCAGCCTGAGCAAGAGTGAGACCCCGTCTCTACCAAAAAGAAATGATCTGGACAACTAAAAATATGTATATATAGAAAAAATTAGCCAGGCATGGTGGCGCATGCCTGTAGTTCCAGCTACTCGGGAGGCTGAGGCAGAAGGATTGCTTGAGCCCAGGAGTTTGAGGTTGCTGTGAGCTAGGCTGACGCCACGGCACTCACTCTAGCCAGGGCAACAAAGCGAGACTCTGTCACAAAAAAAAAAAAAAAAAAAAGATGATGTCAGTAAGTACAAATTAATTTGAAGAAATTATTAATCATTATAGAGAATCTGAATTCTATAAGAAGATACAGCAAAAAGCAGTCTATAAGAGGGCATAAGTAGAGAAAAGCAGTGGAAAGTGCCATTTAAAATGTACAAAGGACAAAAAAAGGGCCCTTTAAAAATGCTGAAAAGCATAGTTTGATAGTTTATAACAAACACCACTCGTCTTTGTACCACCCAAGATGAACAGATGTTCTTTGGAGTGTCATGTGTTTTTCAGCCCTCTTTTTAGAGAGTATGTATTGTATGACTGTGTGCCAGTCACTCTTCTGAGTACTTGACACATTGACTCATTTAATTCTCACAGTAAGCCCTTAAATTAGGTATAGCAGTTTCCCCTTTTTCCAGCTGAGAACACAATAAGGCACAGAAAGGTTATGGTGTCACCTAGTAGGTGATGTAAATCAGCTCTAGTCTAGGTCTTGTCTCTGCTCTTAACCATCATGCTGCACTGCAGTTGAACTATAGAGCTCAGTCTCATCCTTTCCCGTATCTGAGGCAACTATGACCTTAACAATGTTTCTGCATTTTAGAATATATTGAGTTGTTTTATGTAGAGTTTTATAAGCTTTCTAGAAAAGGTATAATATATATGTACATGTCTGCATTTTGTTCTTTACTCTTATTTTTAAATTTGATCTGTGTTGATACATGTAGGTAAACATTTATGTTTAACTGCTGTAATGTTTTTCTTCATTTAATAGTTCATTTACATATTTTTCTACTGATGGACGCTTGTGTTTCCAATTTTTTGCTCTTAATGTAGAGTTAATATCTTTGTACATGTCTCTTTTGCATGTTTCTTTAAGATTTATCTATAGAAGTGGGGTCTCTGGGTCATGGTCTGTTAGCCTTCTACACTTGTCTGTTATGGGAGATTTTTCTTAAACTCCATTAAGATTGCTTTTATTGTTAACTCTTGTTTCATATAATTGATAGTTTACCAGAACAGCCACAAAATAGTCATTTACATATGTTGACCTAAGCTAGCATCTCCATAAAAACTACCCAATGGCTATTTCTTGTTTTCAAAACTTAGACAATAAACACATTTTTATTAGGTTATTAAGTATGCAATGTCCAATTTCCTTAAGCACTAAGTTAGACAGTTGATATCTCTGACATTTCACATTGACACTTCTTGTTTTATTTTTATTGTGAGGTTACATCCTTAAGTCTTTCAAATGCATGGTTTGGCTTGTGATTATCTTTTAAAAATTTTTTACAGCAATTTTTGTGAAACTATGGACAAGTCAAAACTTCATGTTATTTTGTAATATGAGTTCTGTTGTGGAACTAACGTAGTGCAGACAGCTTGAAATATCAATGAAGTGTTTGGAATGGATGTAGCTAATGAACACACAGTATGCTGATGGTTTAAGAAGTTCCATTCTGGTGATTTTAATCTTGAAAATGAGTCACATGGACAACCTGAGACCAAGGTGGATAATGATGAGCTAAAAGTTATAGTGGAAGCGAATCCATCTTAAGCTATGCAGCAAGGTTTGACGTTACTATTCCAACAACATAGGACCATTTGAAACACATCGGCAAGGTAAAGAAGCTGGATAGACGGGTTCTGCATGAATTAAATGAGCGTCAGAAGAGAAATGGTCTCAAAGCTTACCTTTCTTTGCTGTCACGACATAAAGGCAAACCATTTCTATACCATCTTCTTACATGCAACGAAAAATGGATTCTTTTTGACAATCGCATTCGGCATAATGGCTGGATAAAGATGAAGTGCCAAAACACAGTCCAAAACTGAATATTCATCAAAGAAAGCTAATGGTGTCTGTTTGGTGGTCCAGCACTGGTATCATCCATTATAGCTTCAAGAAAATCCTGGTCAGTTGATTACGACAAATGTCTATTGCGACCAGTTGGACAAAATTAGGAGGATGCTTGTGGTTAAGCAGCCGAGATTGAGATTGGTCAATGGAGATAGCCAATCCTCTTGCAAGACAATGCTCGACCACATGTCGCACAACAACGCTGCTCAAACTATACAGGCTGGACTTGGAAACTCTGTCATCCATCATATTCACCAGACCTTGTACCAGCTGACTACCAATTCTTCCAGGCTTTGGACCACTTCTTGCAAAGAAAAATATTCAATTCTCAACAAGCTGCAGAAAATGGCTTAAATGATTTCATCGTCACTTGTTCTTGAGGCTTCTCTGCTACTGGTATAAACAAGCTACCATTAAGATGGCAAAACTGTGTCAGTAGTTTAGGTGCATACTTTCATTAATTGTATTTTTTATTGTTTGAGATATAATAAACTAAACTTGTGATTTGAAATCAGACATTTCATATTTAATGAACTAGTATGTATCCTACAGTGATGTATCATTTTTTATACCATTTTTTACTGTACTTTTCTGTGATCAGGTATATTTAGATATACAAATACTTACCATCATGTTACAACTGCCTACAGCATTCAGTACAGTCACATGCTGTGCATGTTTGCAGACTTGAAGCAACAGGCTATGCCATATAGCTTAGGTGTGTAGTAGGCTATACCATCTAGGTTTGTGTAAGTACACTCTATGATACTCACACAATGACAAAATCACCTAACAATGCATTTCTTAGAATGCTGTCTTAAGTGACACAGGACTGTACATAAAAGGCATTATATACCACAATCATGTAAGATTTATCACAGGTGTGCAGGGCTGGCTCAACATTTGAAAAATCAATGTAAACCATCATATCAACAGGCTAAAGAAGAAAAATCACATGATCAACAGATGCAGAAAACACATTTGACAAAAGTGAACATCAATTTATGACAAAAACTCTCAGTAAATTATGAATAGAGGGAAACTTCAACTTGTTAAGTATCTACAAGAAGTCTGCAGCTAACATTTTAATTCATGGTGAAAAACTAGAAGTTTCACCACTAAGATCGAGAACAAGGAAAGGAAATCCCCTCTCATCACTCCTTTTCAATATCATACTGGAAGTCCTAGCTAATGTAATAAAACAAGAAAAGGAAATAAAAGGTATATTGATCAGGAAGGAAGAAATAAAGCTTTTCTTGCAGATGACATGAGTGTCTATGCAGAAAATATGAACTGACAAAACACTGTTGGAACTAATAGCCAATTATAGCAAGGTTGCTAGATACATGGTTAATATACAAAGGCAATTATTTTCCAATATACTAGTGATGAACAAGTGGAGTTTGAAAATAAAAACACAATACCATAACCTAGATAAAATAGACAAATCCCAAGAAACACAAAACCCACCACAACTAAATCACAAACAAATAGAAATTCAAAAGAGGCCAGTAAAGAGATTGAATCAGTAATCAAAAATCTCCCAACAAACAAAAGCCCTGGACCTGATGGTTTCACTGGTAAATGTGACCAAACATGTAAAGAAAAACTAACACCATTCCTTTTCAAACTTTTCCTAAAAATTGAAGAGGACAGAACACATTCTAACTCATTCTTTGAGGCCACCAGTACCCTGACAACAAAGCCAAAGACACTACAAGAAAACTCAGACCAATATCACTTATTAACATTGATACAAAACTCTCAACAAAATACTAGTAAACTGTGGGTTGACTTTGCATCCAATACTTTGCTGAATTCACTTATTAGCTCACAGTTATTTTTTTGTGAAATATTTAGAGTTTTCTATGTATACGATCATATCTTACAGTAAAAGTAACATTAAAAGTGTTATGTACCACAACCAGTGGGATTTATTCCAGGAAGGTACGAACAGTTCAACATATGAAAAAAAATCAATGTAATATACCATGTTAACAGAACGAAGGGGAAAAAAATCCCACAGATCATCTCAACTGATTCAGAAAAAGCATTTGACAAAATTTAACACCTTTCATGATAAAAATTCACAAACTATGAATAAACTATCTTAACAAAATAAAAAACATATGTGAAAAATCCACAGCAAGCATCATTACACAATGATGAAAGAATAAAAGCTTTTCTACTAAGCCAAGGAATAAGGCAAGGATGCCCAGTTTCCCTACTTCTATTCAACACAGTACTAGAGGTTCTAGCCAGAGCAATTAGGCAAGAGACAAAAGGCATCAAAATGGAAAAGGAAGAAGTAAAATTATCCGTGTTGGCAAATAATATGATTTTTGTATGTACAAAAGCCTACAGATTCCACCAAAAAACCCTGAATAAATGAATTCAGCACAGTAGCAGGATGCAAAGTCAACATGAAAAATTTGTTGTATTTCTGTATATTAAACAATCTAAGAAAGAAACTACAAAAGTAATTCCACTTAGGCCAGGCACGGTGGCTCATGCCTGTAATCCTAGTACTTGGCCTCCTTTGGGAGGCCAAGGAGGGAGGATTGCTTGAGGCCAGGAATTCAAGACTAGCATGGGCAACAGCAAGACCCTGTCTCTATAAAAAATAACGAAAATCAGCTGTGTGTGGTGGCATGTGTCTATAGTCCCAGTTACTAGGGGGTGCTGAGGCAGGAGGATCACGGGAGCCCAGAAGTTTGAGGTTGCAATGAGCTATGATGATGCTTGCTCTCTTGCCTGGGCAAAAGAGAGAGACTTTGTCTCAAAAAAGATAAAAAAAAAAAATTCCATTTATAATAGCATCAAAATGAATAAAACACTTAAGAAGTAACTTAACCAAGGAGATGAAAGACTTATACAATAAAAATTACAAAACAATGTTGAAAGAAATTAAAGAAGACATCAATAAATGAAAACACATCCCATGTTAATGGATTCAAAGAATTACTATTGTTAAGATGTCAATCCTACCCAAAGTGATCTACAGATTCAATGTAATCCCTATCCAAATCCCAATAGTGTTTTTGCAGAAACAGAAAAATCTATCTCAAAATTTACATGGACTCTCAAGAGACAATGAATTGCCAAAACAATCTTGAAAAATAAGGGCAAAGCTGGAAGACTCATATTTCCTGATTTCCAAACTTACTACAAAGTGACAGTAATCAAGTTTACTATAGTGCAAAGCTACAAAGTACAATGTGGTACTGGCATAAAGACATGACATATAAGCCAATGGAACAGAATAATAGAGAGCTCGGATATAAACACTCACAGATGTGGTCACATGATTTTAGACAAGGGTGTCAAGATCACTTAATGGAAGAATGGACACTCCCTTCAACAAATGGTGCTGGGAAAACTGGATAACCACATGCAAAAGAATGAAGTGGGATTATTACTTAATATTCCATATGAAAATTAACTCAAAATAGGTCAAAAGCCTAAATGTAAGACCTAACATTATATAACTCTTAGAAGAAAATATAGGGTTAAAAGCTTCACAATAATAGATTTGGCAATGTTTCTTGGATATAACACCAAAGGCGTAAGCAACAAAATAAAAAACAGACTGAATTTCATGCACAAAATTTTAAAATTTTGTGCATCAAAAGATATCATCAATAGAATAAAAAGGTAACCTCTAGAATGGGAGAAAATAATTTGCAAATCATATCTGAGAAGAAATTAATATACAGAACATATAGACATCTTGACAATCCTAAAACTCAATAATAGAAAAACACCCAATTTAAAGAAGGGCAAATGATTTGAATAGACATTCCTCCAAACAAGATACACAAATGGTGATTTAGCACGTGAAAAGATGATCAATATCACTAATAATTAGGGAAAAACAAATCAAAACTACAATAAGACACCACCTCACATCCATTAGAATGGCTACTGTTTTTTAAAAAAGGAAAATAACCAGTATCAGCAAGAATGTAGAGATATCAGAATCCTATGTACTGCTGGTGGGAATGTAAAATGGTACAGCCACTGTACAAAACAGTATGGCAGCCAGGCAAAGTGGCACATCCTATAATCCCAACTATCTAGGAGGCTGAGACAGGAGGATTGCTTGAACACAGGAGTTTGAGACCAGCCTGGGCAACATAGTGAGACCCCGTCTCATAATTTTTTAAAAAATTGTTATTTTTTTGAAACAGGGTGTCACTCTGTCACCCTGGCTTGAGTACAGTGGCATTATCATGGCTCACTTCAACCTCAAATTCCTGGGCTCAAGCAATCCTACTGCCTCAGCTTCTCAGAATATTAGGATTATACATGTGAGCCACTGTGCCCAGCCTAAAAAATTCATTTATATATATATATAAATCTATAATTGAGGCAAAAGGACATTTGTCAGCAAAATGAATTCCTGAATTGATGTTCAAATATTATCAAATTCTAATTAAAGAAAAAACAAACTATGCAATACCATTCACATTAGCATCTCCCAAAATAAAAATCCTAGGTATAAATCCAACAAAATATGTATAAAATATCTGTGAGGCAAACTATAAAACTCCAATGAGAGAAATCAAATAACTAAATAAATGGAGATATTCCATGTTCATGGATAGGAGGACTCACTATATTAATACGTCAGTTCTTCCCAATTTGATCTATAGGGTCAATGCAATCCCAGTCAAAATCACAGCAACTTATTTTGTAGATATAAACAAGAAGCTGATTCTAAAGTTTCGTGAGGAAGCCAAAGATCTAGAATAGTCAACACAACATTAAAGAATGAAGTTGGAGGAATGATATTACCTGATTTCAAAACCTACTATACAGCTACAGTAATAAAGACAGTGTGGTTGGTGAAAAAATAGAAAAATAGATCAATGAAACAAAATAGAGATACCAGAAATAAACCCACACAAATATAGTCAACTGATCTTTGACAAAAAAGCAAAGGCAAAACAATGGAGAAAAGACAGTCTTTTCAACAAATGGTGCCATAACAACTGGATGTAGACATGCAAAAAAACCAAAACAAAACATAAATCGAGACACACACCTTATACCTATCACAAAAAGTAACTGAAAATGGATCGCAGACTTACGTATAAAATGCAAAACTACAAAATTCCTATATTAATAGGAGACTATGTAGATGACTTCGGGTTTAGCAACGTCTTTTTAGATACAACACCAAAGTTATAACCCATGAAAGAAATATAGATGCTCCTCGACTTATGATGGAGTTACATCCTGATAAACCCATCATAAATTGAAACTATAAGTTGAAAATGCATTCAATACACTGAATCTACTGAACATCATAGCCGAGCCTAGTATACATTAAACATGCTTAGAACACTTACATTAGCTTACAGGTGGGCCAAATCATCTGGCAACAGTACACTGTAGAGTATTGGTTGTTTACCCTCACATTCAATGGCTGACTAGGAGCTGCAGGTTGCTGCCACCACTGAGCATTGCAAGGGAATCCTAACATATCACTAGCCTGAGTAAAGATCAAAATTCAAAATTCGAAGCACAGTTTCTACTGAATGCCTGTTGTTTTTACACCATTGTAAAGCGAAAAGCTGTTAAGCTGGACCATTGTAAGTCGGGGGCCACTTGTAATTGGTAAGCTGGAATTTATTAAAATTAAAATTTCCTGCTCTGAGAAAGACACCATACAGAAAATGAAAAGACAAGCCACATAGAGAATACTTACTAAGACATCTAATAACTGTTACCCAAAACATACAATTAAAACTCAACAATAAGAATACAAACAACCAGCTAAAAAATGGGCCAAAGATCTTAACAGACATCTCAAGGAAGATATACAGATGGCAAATAAGCATATAAAAAGATGCTTCACATCATCTGTCATCAGGGAAATGCAAATTTAAATATCGAGATACCACCACACAACTATTATCATGATCAAAATCCAAACTATTACCACCACCAAATGCTGTTGAGGATGTGGAACAACAGAATTATCATTCATTGCTAGTGGGAACACAAAATGACGCAGCCACTTTGGAAGACAGTTTAGCAGTTTCGTAGAAAAACTAAAACTACTCTTATCATTTGATCCAGCAACCATTGGTATTTATTCAGAGTTGAAAACTTATATCCACACAAAAATCTGTACATGGATGTTGACAGCAGCTTTATTCATAATTGCCCAAACTGGGAAACAACCAAAATTTCCTTCAGTACGTGAGTAGATAAATAAACTGTGCTACATCTAGACAATGGAATAGTATTCAGGACTAAAAAGAAATGAGCTATCAAGCCATGAAGAGATAAGGAAGCAACATAAGTGCATAATACTAAGTGAAAGAAACCAATCTGAAAAGGCTGCATACTGTATAATTCCAACTATATGACATTCTGGAAAAAGCAAAACTATGGAAACAGTAAAAAGATCAGTGGTTGCCAGAGGTCAGTGAGGAGGGAGAGATGAATAGGCAGAACACTGAGAATTTTTAGGGGGGTGAAAATACCCTGTATTTCACATGCATATGTGGTAAATGCATGTATTTATTACACATTTGTTCAAACCTATAGAATGTACAATACCAAGACTTAACCCTAAGGTAAACTATGGATTTTGGGTGATAATGATACATCAGTGTAGGTCCTTCAATTGTAAAAAACGTACCACTGTGTTGGGGGGTTGTGAATAATGGAGGAAGCTATGCATGTGTGAGGGCAGGAATATATGGGATATTTTTGTATCGTCCCCTCAATTTTGCTGTGAACCTAAAACTGCTCTAAAATAATAACATTTTAACAAACAATCAACCAACTTAGGGAAAGCTTTCCCAGTGTCCCAGCCATGGTAATAGAAGAGTAATAGTTGGAAGCCACAGGGTTCCATCCTGAAAGAATCCAGTTAAGAAGACTCAAAACACTCTCCTCTTAGGGATGGTCACCTACCCAGTCATTTCTGCAAAGGGCTTTTTCCAAGTTGAGAGAAGAAATCTCCGTTTTCCAGAACTGTCACTGAGGGTACCGTTCCAGGGTGGAGAGTCCCCACTTCAGTTAATGAGCTGGAAGCATTGTTAATAAGATCAGGAAATCCCTTGACCAGTTTCTGCCTCCTGGTGTGCTGGGATTTCTCTCATCACAATAAACAATAAAGAACAGGGAAAAAGCCCCAATTTCAGCAGTCTCTATACAGCACTCCTATCCCACCTTCACTGCTCCCAGCACCCCCACAGGACCATCACCTTGGAAAAGCTTCAGTTCATTTCTTTCACCCTTGGTGCTGCCCTACCTAGAATGAGCTCCTGTTTTTCTCATCAGATGAGATCTTTTACTTCCATCAAAGCTCAGCTCACTATCAACTCCTGCATGAACACATCCCTGATTAATTTCACTTCCTATGATCTTTTCTTCTCTTTTATATTCTCTCGCCTCACTCTCTACGGAGGGCTGCAAAGGGATTGAAGGAACTGCTCTGTCTCGTCACCACTGGTAATTCAAGAATAGATGGCAAGTTTTCAGCAGTATGCCCAAATTCAAGAGGTGATAAAAGAAGCCAAAATAAAAGAAAAAGAATTGTGGCAAATAATTTCTGGGCTATCTTGAAGGTAAATCTTCAAAGACTTCAACTTTTGAGGACCTGAGGCTACCCTTGACGGACAGCGGAAGGAATCACATGTGAAATTTCTTAGATAAAAATTGACTTTTAAAAAATAAATAATTTTGCCTAATGCCATAATAAAAAAACACTCTCAAAAAAAAAAAGAGTAGATGGCACTTTCAAATACCAACCAGATGTCCAATCTTTGTTTTCGTTTCTTTATATGTAAGTGATATAAAGCAGATAATAGATGAATAACAGCTTCACATGGCAACACGTAACTATCATATTAACTCACTCTGTTGCTTACTCTGTTAACTTACTCTATTGGACGTGGGCAGGATTTATAAGGCCAAACTTTAAAAAAGAAAAGATGTGAATTCAAGAAAAGATGTGATATGTAATATGTCAAAAACTAAAACCTGATCAGGATAATTATTAATACCAGCAGGCCAAAAATATGTAACAGATAAGTCTCTCGTTCTTTCCCTAAAGTCACCATATAGTGTACATTATTCTTAAGCACCTAAATGCAAACTGGGCACAAGGGCCAATTAGAGGATATGAGAGATTTCAAATAAAAAATACAGAACAGCTTTAAAATTGAGATAATTGATTATGGAATAAAAGTCCCAATATTTTAGTATCTCAGTTAAACTTCTAATGGTGGAACATACAGCTTTACTAAAATATATATATATGTGTGTGTTTGTGTGTGTGGGGGGGTATGTGTGTATGTTTTACATTTTGGTATCTTGCCAGACCAAAATCAGAATTCTACTGGAGTCAACTAGGTAAAAGGAAAGAGACTCAGAATCGGGAGTCAATGTGCAACTTGTGAGTAATCCTGCAACACTGGGCAAAACACTTGCCCTTTTAGAGCCTGTCTGTTCACCTTTAAAACGGGAATGAAATTCCGTGCCTTTCTCCCCACTTAAACTGAGATAGAAAAAGATTTCGCGTCTTCAATTACTAGAAAAGAATGGATTACAAAGGACAATAGAAATGCTACGCACTTGCATTTTATAAAATATGATTATTACTGCCAAATATGGCTTCGTAAGTGCAAAAAACATATGACAAGATGACACATAGTGATGCAGCAAAAACAATCTCTGAAAATCTTCCCCTCTATTAAGGGGAAAGGGAATGCTGACAAAATCTGGGGGCTGTTTATTAAAAAAAAAAAACAAAACCCTGAATCTTGACCAGGCATGGCGGCTCATGCCTATGAATCCAGCACTTTGGGAGGCTTGAGGCCTCCCTTGCTTGAGGCCAGGAGTTCAATACCACTCTGGGCAACCTAGTGAGACTCCGACTCCACAAAAAAAAAAAAAAAAAAAAAATTAAAAAATCAAAAAACTGAATCTTGGTAAAAACAATAAGCTTTGTAGCATTTTAACTTCCCGTATTCTTACCCCCTTCCCTTCTCAAGCTCCACGGTAGCCTTGAAAACCAGTAACACATAATCACAGTGAAGACCGGCAGTCTGGAAGCCACAACAGGAGGCAATTTGGGGTTGGGGTACCCACAAAGTTCCATTTTCAGAAAATTCTCACTTGTTTGGTGGTTCCCAGGAAGATCCCACTGGCGAACTGTCTTAATTTGACCTGACTCAGAACTTGCCGAGTGTGAAAGCCTTTTTTGTAGGGCCAACTGTTAAAAACTATCACAGGCAATTGTTTAACATCATCATCTGAGGTGGTAGTTAACAGTTGGAGCAATAACAGGCTAAGCAAAAAGCCTAAAAGAAAAGTCTGGGAAATGCCATAGGAGACTTTGGAAAGCTCAAACATATTCTTGAGAATCTAGAAGACTGTGCATAGGCACAGGGTTTAGGTATGTGCCCCAAATCATGCACATGCTCAGGGAAGATCTGAGAAGGCTCTCAATCTAGCTGACCTTAAGGATCTCTGCAAGCAGGAGATGAGTGGTAAGGCAGAGGTATCAACCGCCTGGCTGAGCACTTAATGATGTGTATGAACATCATTAAGTGAAAGCATGACCCAGCATGCACACAGAGGCCCTCAGCAAAGGCCTCTCATTCAACAGTCTCATTCATTTAAGGAAATCTCTGATCAGTCACTGGATTACTAGTAGGCTGAGAAGAAACTTCAGCAGTACACAGGATAAAGAGTACAAATTTAAGAGAACTAGTTCAGAAAAATCACTAAATAATAACCACAGCAAAGAGCAAAACAAGAAACCATGGAGAGAGGGCATAATCTGACTCAAGTTGTCACATTGTTTAAAATGTCCAGTTTGCAACGAAAATTACCAGATATGCAAAGAAACAGGAAAAAGCGTCCCATATACAGAAAAAAAGCAGTCAAACAGAAACTGTCCGTAATATACCAAAGACTTTAAAACAGCTCTTTTAAGTACATTCAAGGAAGAAAAAGAAAGTATGAGAATGATGACTCATCAAAATATAGGCTATCAATAAAGAGACAGAAATTATAAAAAAGAATCAAATAGAAATCACGGAGTTGAAAATTACGATAACTGAAAAGTTCACTAGAATGGTTCAATGGCTGATCTGAGCAGGCTGAAGAAAGAATCAGCAAACTTGAAGACAAGTGATAGGTCAGCTGAGATTTTCCAGTCTGAGGAAAAGGGGAAAAAAAAAAAATGAAGAAAAAAGAACCAAGCCCCAGAGACCTGTGCGGCATCATCGAGAATACCAACATATTCACAATGAGAGTTCTAGAAGGAGGATAAAAGACCAGAATGAATATTGGAAAAATGACAGAAAACTCCCCAAATTTAATGAAAAACATTAATTTATACATCCAAGAAGCTCAAGTCCATGTAGGAAAAACTCAAAGAGACCCATAACTAGACACCATAAACAAATTGTCAAAAACAAAGTGAGAACTTTTTGAGCAACAAGAGAAAAAATGACCTATTCCATAAAGGGATCATTAACAGCCAGTTTCTCATCAGAAAACCTAGAAGCCAAAAGTAGTGGGATGAAAAAAAAAAGCTACAATCATTAAGGCTGAGTGGTACTAGCATAAGGATAAACCTACAGATCAATTGAGTAGAATTGAAAGAACATACATTTTTGAAAAGAGTTAAAATATATTAATAATTTAAGGGGGAAAGAAATATTTAACAAATAGTGCCGGACAAGTAAATATCCACATGCAAAGGAATGACGCTGGACTTCTACCACACACGATATACAAACAGTAACTGAATATGGCTTACAGACCTAAATGTAAGAGCTAAAACCATTACCCTTTTAGAAGAAATCATGATAAATCTCCATGACCTTGGGTTAGACAATGGTTTCTTAGGTAGGACACCAAAACCATAGGCAACCCATTAAAAAAATAATTAGGATTTCAAAATTAAAAAATTTTGTGTTTCAAAGGATGCATCAAGAAAGTAAAAAGATTAGGTGGGCATGGTGGCATGTGCCTGTAGTTCCAGCTTACTCAGGAGGCTGAGGCAGGAGGGTCACTTGAGCCCAGGAGTCTGAGGTTGCTGTGAGCTAGGCTGACGCCATGGCACTCTAGCCTGGGCAACAGAGCGAAACTTTGTCTCCAAAAAAAAAGAAAAAAAAAAAAGAAGAAAGTAAAAAGACAAGCCATAGAATAGGAGAAAGTATTAACAAATTATGCATTATGCAAATTTGTAAGGCTTTGGTATCCAGAATATACAAAGAAGTCTTATAACTTATCAATAAAAAGACAAACAACCCAATTTTAAAGTGGATAAAGGACTTGAATATATATTTCTCCAAAAAAGATAATAAGCATATAAAGAGATGTGCCTCATCATCGGTCATTAGGGAAATGCAAATTAAAACCAGGGTAAGATATCACCTCACCTCCAGTAGGATGCCTATAATAAAAGGGACAATAACAAGTGGTATTGAGAAGATGGAGAATTGGAACCTTCCTGCACTGCTGATGAGAATATAAAACCGTACAGCTGATGGCGAAAACAGTTTGGCAGTTCCACAAACTTAAACAAAGTTACGATGTGACCAAATAATTCTACTCCTAGCTATATACCAAGAGGGCTGAAAACATATGCTCACACAAAAACTTGTACACAGGTGGTCACAGAAACATTATTCATGATAGCCAAAAAGGGGAAATAACCCAAATCTCTATCGATTGATGAATGGATGAAGAAAATGTGGTATATCTGTACAATGGAATATTATTCAGCCATAAAAAGGAAGGAAGTACTCCTGGCACATGCTACAGTATGTGTATGAACATCATTATACTAAGTAAAAGAGGCCATTTAAAAAGGCCACGTGTTGTATGATTCCATTTATATGAAATGTCCAGAATAGTGAAAGTAGATTTAGTGCTTGCCAGGGTCTAGGGGCAGAGTAGGGTGGGGAGTGATTACTAATGGGTACAGGGTTTGTTTTGGGAGTGATAAAAATATTCTGGAATTACTGTGATGGTTGTACAACCTTGTGAATATACTGAAAACATACTAAATTGTATACTTTAAAATGACAATTTTTATTGTATGTGAATTGTATCTTAATTTAAAACACACACACATTGAACTGTTAGCATGAGGACCTAATGAAGGGTGCCTATAAAGTAACCCGATCAGTTAAAAAACACTACCTGGATGGATGGATGGACTCACATAACTGCAGCCCCGCCCTCCTCCTCTCCCCTGGCCCCCTCAGTCCAGCTACTGCTAGAGAATTTGTCAACAATGTATCATTTCCTGTTAGCTAAGTAAGAACCAAGTGTAGTTTACCATCTTAAAAGATGAGAATACTTCTAAGATCCTTAGAAAGGTAAGTATGTAGAGTGAAGAGAAAGAGAGAGGAGACAACACAACTTTCAAGTTTTAGGGCATGGCAGGGGATCAAAGAAAGAAAAAGCATAGATTCTTGGGTAGAAAAGCTAATTGGCTTTAAAAAAGAAGAAGAAGGGGCCGGGCGCGGTGGCTCACGCCTGTAATCCTAGCTCTCTGGGAGGCCGAGGCGGGCGGATTGTTTGAGCTCAGGAGTTCGAGACCAGCCTGAGCAAGAGCGAGATCCCGTCTCTACCAAAAATAGAAAGAAATTAATTGG
>CAUYSK010010954.1:0-13822 GCA_963575035.1 Avahi laniger
CTCAGGAGCCCACTGACTTCCAGAGACGTGAGGGAGGGAGAAAAAAACTACTCCACCTACCCTTTTTATTTATTTATTTATTTATTTTATTTCAGCATAATATGGGGGTACAGATGTTTAGGTTATGTGTGTTGCCCTTGCCCCCCCTCTCCCCCGCAGTCCAGGTTTCAAATATGTCCATCCTATTGCGTGGTGCGCATCGCACTCTTTGTGTATGCATATACCTGTCCCCTCCTCTCTCCTCTCCCCTCCCCCCTGCCCAATATCTAATAGATGTTATTCTTATATATGCACTTATGTGTAGATCCATTAATACCAATTTGATGGTGAGTACATGTGGTGCTTGTTTTTCCATTCTTGGGATACTTCGCTTAGTTATTGGATGCCAAGCCTCTCAGGGTTGGCTCTGCTGATATCTTGCTCCTTCTTATTCTGCTCTTAAACCTTCTTCCCACGGAATCTCTTGTAGGTTCTGGCACTTTTCCCTCAGAATTATACCCACTCTGTGTTTGTTTGTTTGTTTTTTCTTTTTCATCTAAATCTTTTCCTTTTTTCTCAGATGATCTGGCAGCTGGTGTCTCTGGTCAGCCATCTTGCTTCCTCTCTCCTCCAATTGATCTTTAACAAAAATGTCAAGGTCATTCAGTGAGGAAAAGATACTTTTTCCAAAACATGATTCTGGAATAATTGGATAGTCATATGCAAAAAAAAGCACATTGACCCTTACCTCACGCTATATACAAAAATTAATCAAAATGGATAATAGCCATAAAGGTGAGCTAAACTATAAAATTTCTGTTAGAAAACATAGGAGAAAATATTAATGATCTTGAATTGCCAAAAATTTCTTAAAAACAACACATATATCACTATTTTTTTCTTTTTTCTTTTAATAGATTTAGGGGATGTGAGCTGAATTTCATTACATGTATATATTGTACAGTGGTGAAGTCTGGGCTTTTGATGAACTCATCCCTCAAGTAGCGTATACTGTACTCCGTACTCCATAGGTACTTTTTCATCATCACCCTTCTCCCCTGCCTTTTCTCCCCAACGGGTCTCCATTCTCCATTATACCACTCTGAAAGCACCAATCCTTCAAAAAGAAAAGCAATAAACTGAGCTTTTATCCAGTAAAAATTTTTTAAAAATTGGCCCTACAAAGTTTTGGTAAGGATTTTGAACAACTGTGTAACTGTTACACATTGCTCGTGGGAGTGTAAAATGGTGCAGTCACTTTGGAAAATAGTTTCCTTATTTTGTATAAAGTTAAATGCACACCTAGCAACCACACAGCCCAGCCATTCCACTCCTGGGCATTTGCTCAATAGAAATGAAAACATATGCCCACACAAAGACTTGTACCTAAATGCTGATAGCAGCTTTATTTTTAATAGCCAAAAACTGCAAACAACCTAAATGTTCATCAATAGGTGACTGGATAAATAAATTGTGCATATCCATCCAATACTATACTATTCAGCAAACACAAAGGAATAAATTATTACTACATGCAATGACATGAATGATTCTCAAGAGAATTATGCTCAATGAAAGAAACTAGAGAAAAACAAGTATATACTGTATGATTCCAATTATATAAAATTCTAGAAAATGTAAACTAAAGTGATAAAAAGTAAATCAGTGGTAACCTAGGGATGAGGGCAGAGCTGATAAGAAGGGAGGATAGAGGGGCAAGAAGAAACCTATCTTTATTGTGGTGACGGTTTCGCAAGTGAATAATATATGTCAAAATTTAACAAATTGCACCCCTTAGATACGTGCAGTTTATGGTATGTCAGCTTCAACAAACCTGTAAAAAACATCCAGCCCTTGAAGTTTGGAGGTCTAAATAGAAGTCTCAGTAAGCCTCTGGGCTCCTCATCTCAGCACTAAAATTAAAGGGAGAGGCCGCAGCTGTTCTAGGGATGGCTGCTAAGCCTTGGCACCTGCCCACCTAAGAATTATGATAACTCCCTCATTAAGGAATGACAAAGCTCAGAAACCTTCAAGACATCGTATGATTCAGCTCCTCATTATACAAATGAGAAAACTGATGCCCAGAGTTTGATAGTGATTTAAACAAGGTTCGTCGTTGATGGTAGGACAGATTTAGGGACAAACTGGTGAGTGAGAATGGTTAGGGGAGTGAGGACACACTGTGAGCACGGACTGAGTTCTCTGTTTCTTCTCCCCAACTCCTGAAGTCACTGACTGCACAGAGCACGACTGCTTGAAGGCCGTTGGTTGGTGCTCCAAGCCCCTGTCCCCTCCCGCCCAGAGCTGGTGACGATCCGTTGTCCACTGAACACTGCACATCCTGGCCTGCGCCTTCTCCTGGGACCTCACTCTTCTGCTCCCTCCCAGGAGAGGGCTCCATCCTGCAGCCAGGAGGATGGACTTTCCACCCCCAGACACTGCCCCAGGAGGCAGGAAACACCAGGCACTTTCCCTCTCCCTACAGACCTTGTGTGAGCTCATTCTGGTAAAAGTTTAATGCCTAAAAGTCAATTACACTTAAGAATGCTCTGATGAGCCCAACAACAGCTCTTTCTCAGAGCCACTGGGGCATGCATCTGCTTTCCCACTCCCTCCCCTCGATGCTGAGAAAGCCTCCCTGCCCTTCCTCACAGTGCAATGGGCCCGACCCTGCCTTTCCACCAACTTGCTGTGTGGCCCAGTCCCTCTCTGGGCCTGATTCTGACATTCATAAAGTGGAAGGACTGACTCGGGTGTGTGCTTGGCTTGTTCATCCTCACAGGGTCTCATTTCTGGGTGGGCAGAGCAAGAACAGGGCACACACGCCAGGTTGGAGGTTTGTGAGGGAATTGTCAAGGGCAGAAATGCCAGAAACCAGAGGTGTTAGAAAGAGAGAGAAATTCTAGATGGGTTTCTGCTCATTTAAAGAGCAAACACATTATAATCAACATGCAAAAAATTATGCAAAAGTACAGTCCAGGTTACAGTGACCTGGCCACCTTTCCTGTATGGCATCTAACTCTGCCCACCATCATAGACCTTTCAGTAGCTGGCCCAAATGTGCCACAGCTGGCCTCAGGCATGGGCTCAATGGTTCAGGCAGCTCCTAGGGTAAGAAAGAATCAGGGCACCTGGGTCGTCATTTGCAGGCCATGATGGACATTTTCTGCTAATCGACCCACTCATTACTTCCCATTCAGGCCCTGCCAGCCCCTAGGCTGTTCTTTGCATAATCCTGGTGGTTCCTGCCTCTGCATCCTCCTCACACCAATCCCCTCCACTGGAATGCCCTCCCCTTCATGTTCCCTTCCCAATGCAGCCCTGGACTCAATCTCGGGGAAAGCAGTTCTGCCTAACTTCCTTCCAAGCTGACTGAGAAGACTCTTGTCAGCCCTCAAACTCTGCATAACCTGCCGCTATGCAGGAAAAGCTTGGACAAAGGTATGGAGGAGGTTCTGTCTGGGGCCATAGGCTTAGTCTGCTGCACCCTAATCTCTCCCCTGCCCCATCTCACACTGGGACCCTACAAAGCATGCTAAACCACAGGCAACGTGCTGGTGGCCCTGAGAGATTCATTCCAAATCCAAAAATGGCAACTCTTTTGAGCCAGGGGAGCCCTTTCCCATGGGACACAGAGCCTGTTTCTGCCCCGGGTGGAGGCTGCTTCAGAAATGTGGACCAGTGTGTGAACCATAGGTTCTCCCCTTTCCAGACTGAACTCTCATTCAACTCACATTGGGCCAACATTCTCTGCTTTGGCTCAAATTATTTTCTTTGCTGTCTATTCTGGCCAAGGGTGATATTCAAAAGGGAATATGCGGCAAGGCTTAGGCATTGGCCAGACAGCATGGACGTCACTGGGTGCCAGAGAGGGTCCTTGAGATTGGCCAAAGGGGAGGTAGTGAAGGGCTAGAGTAGAGGTGCAGCAGGTGTGATCCTTTAGTTGTTGGATCCCTGGACGTATGGGAGGTGGGGGCTTCAGGGGAGGAACCAGGGCAGCTTGGGCATCCAGGGGACATTTAGGGGTGCTGGTTAGAATCCATTGACCCACACCCCACCTGAGATCCATTCTCTGCCCTTCTCTTCCTCGATTTGTGTCCAAGGAGACAGATCCTTTCAGGCTGCACCAATTAGACCCCCTTGCTGTCTGACTTCCAGCTGGTTTCTGTCAATAAGAGGCACCAGCAAGAGGTTGAAGGGAAGGAAGAGGAATCAGGGTATTTCTTCACTGCCTCGTCCCTGCTCAAAGCTGTGTTTCTAGCAGTGGCTCTACTCCTCTAATGCCACAACTTCTGCCATGCACTCCTTGTCCCTTGTTCCAACACTCCATGGCCCCAGTAACACCATCTTGCCTTTGCCCCTTCGGGCCTAAGGATGGAGATGGCTTCTGCTATTGCTAGTCACTGATGCCTCAATATCTTAACTCCCAGGGTAGCCAGCCAGCCTCCAGACTGGCCCTCCTGGTCCTTGCCCCCTGGTATTCATCCCTTTGAGTAGTCCCTCCCACATAGCCCCTGGTTTGTCTGGTATAGCTCATAGCACAGAGCAGCCGTGATAATATGCCAACTTTTGAGATTAAGTTACAAAAGACTGCAACTTCTGTCTTGGGTACCCTCTGGCTTGCTTTCTGTTGGATTGTTCAGTCTGGGGGAAGCAGGTTGTGAGTAACCCTATGACAAAAACCCGAAGGCTCTAACTAACAGTCAACAAGGAACTGCAGCATGCCAGCAAGCCCCTGAATAGGCTTGGAAACCGGCCTGTAGCCTCAGGAAAGTCTCAAGATGACTGTAGCCCCTGCAGACAGCTTGACTGCAATCTCGTGAGAGACCCCAAGCCAGAACCACCCAGCTGAGCCACACTGAGCTTCTCATGCCTCAGAAATGGTGAGAGATAGTAAATGTTTGCTGTTTTAAGCTGCGAAGTACTGGGGCAATTTGTTATACAGCAGTAGATAACTAATCCAGCTCCCTCCATACCTCTGTAGATAGTCACTCCATTAAAGTTTCCTGAATCATCTGAGGTGGATTCTGCTTTCTGACTAATACAGGGGCTCAATGCAGTAGCCTCTTAACCACTGGTATAGAAAAAGTCCAGTGTCTTAACAAGACTATGGTTATACTGGTATGTTCCATCTGAATGCCTTCTGACTCATCACTTGAAGATCTGGGAAGTCTGGAGGGAATCCCCATGCTTAGTGAGGGCCCTGGACAGGGCAAAACCCAGAGATGGGGGAGGTATAGGACAAGGGCGTGGAGAAAAGTGAAAAGGGAGAAGGGAAGTAGAGGGGAGGCAGACAAAGAGCTAGATGATAGAATAAAAGATTCAGGCCTGAGTTAGTCCACAAGAAATCAGGAGAGGCATTTTTGAGGACTCTGCCTGCTCTGTGATGAACCCCACGCAACTCATCCAATGGAATCAAGGTGAGAGCCAGAGAGAGTCTAGTACAGGTAAGAGGCCCTAGACTGACAGTTCTGTGCAGTTAATTCAGTGGACGAGTTTTCCTGGAGGCACCAAGTGCTGACTCTGTCCAGCTGTCAGCCTCACAGCATTGTTCCGTCTCTGGAGCCAGCATGCCAGCAGTCCCTGGGGTCCCACAGCGCAGCCCCTGCCTGGAGAAAATGGGCAGCGTCCCCCCTCGTGGGTGGGGCACTTTTCTCCCTGCAGTTGGGGCCAGAAGCCAGGCCTCACTGCGCAGGGGGCCCCTTTGTGTGGCTGAGTGGCCTCAGGGTGCCCTCCGTGAGTCATTTCCTGTTATTCTCATCGTGCAAGTCCTGCCATTCTTTAGAGCAAAATCTGACATTTTTACAGGACTAGCTTCTAGAGCCTTTTGGTCAGGAGAAAAAGCAGGGATCCTTTCTTTTATATTTACAAAGCCATTAATTGGCTTCTTTATAAAATTAGACTCCATTATAAGCTCAATTGGAGTGGGAGTGTTGCTTTATTTAGTCCAAAACATCAGTTTTAAAGGATTCTTTTTAACAAACAAGTGTTCAGTGGCAAGAAGACTGGTGAAGCAGTTTCCGCTTCCTTCTGCTGCTGAAAATGCAGGTGACATTAACTCAGTGGTGCGCTCACTGCTTGCTGATGTACCTCAGGGGTGCCCACCTTCCCTGGACAGTGAGAAGGGAAGGTGGGAGGCGTGGTCCAAAGCCATCCCCAGAGCCCTGCAGCTCCTGCTTCGGTCTCCAGGTACCCTTCCAGCTCCAAAGAAGAGCCAGAGGAGGAACACCCAAGCCTGACTGATCTCACTCCAGATCTGCACAGGCATCTACAGTACCAGTGGTGGGGCTCGCCACACTCGCCACCCTGACCCTGTGGTCTGCCAGTCACTGAGCTTTCAAAGGGAGCGTATCTCCACTCAACCCGCCTCATGGAGCTGCAGGAATCAGTCATCTCTCACCCTCCACATCACGATCTGGGAACTTGGAACCAGTCATCTGATTTACTTTTATTTCTCTCATTTCAGGGCACACAGAGCACTGAGTGCAAGGTTCTCAAATTTTAACAGACAGAGGCATCACCAGGGAGCCTGCTAGAATGCAGACTCTTATTCAGTCACCCTGGAGTGGGGCCTGGGAGTCTGCATTCCTAACAAGGCGACATTTTATGGAGCAGGAGTCTGATGCACACCCCTCATGTTGCAGGTGGGAAAACTGAGCCCAGAGCGGGAGAATGACTTTCTCAAGATACTTAAATCAGGCTGGAGAAAGTGTCTCAGGTGGCCTCACCTGCATCCTGTCACCTGGCCTCTCTTGTGATAGAGGCCTACAGCTCTTTAGTGAAGTGCTTCTCAAACTTTAATGTGCACGTGAATTACCCCAGGATCTTGTTAAAATGCAGATTCTGATTCAGCAAAACAGACTAAGACAGGCAGTGATAACATTGACTTGGTGACATCAGGAAGAGTCATCCTAGTTTATGACCAGCTGTCACATGCATTAGCTCCCCTGAGGCTCTCAGCTGCCATGGGGCAGAGACAAGCCAAAGGTATTTACTCTCCCCATACTTAGGTGCTTCCTACCTGAGGCCAGCCCAGAGAGGGGCTGTGCTTTTGAGGGTGCTGTTGGAGAGAGGAACAAGTTAAGAGCAAGACAGATCCATCTTAGGTTTCTGACAGTGGCAGTCAGTTACAACTTAGTCTCTATGAAAATGTCTCCCAGGGTTGTCTTTGGCTGCATAGACCAAAGCCAGGCCAAAGCAAAGTAAAGCTGTGGCAAAGGTGGTGGGGTACTCACCTAATATCCACTCCTTTCTGCTTATTATTAAAAGAAATCTGATTTTATTCAAGGCATCAAAGTGCCCAGTTTTAAAAAATACAATTTACGTTCTCCCTTGAAGTTAATAGTAGACTTTTACTAATTTCTGGCCAATGAATTCTAAGTGGATATTGTTGGATGAGGCTTCCAGGAAAAAAAAAAAAAAAGTCCTTAAAAGAAGAAGCTAAATCAGTTTGAATATGACTTTTTATCCTTCACCACCTCCTCCCTTCTGTTGCCTGGAATTCAGATGTGTGGGTGGGGCTCCAAGAGCCCTCTTGCTATCATGAGGTACTCTAAAGAATGGAAGCCATAGCCTAAGGATGGTAGAGTTGAAAGATGGAAAGAATGTGAGACCAGATGGGATTGTGGATCTCCTGCATTAGCCCTGAATCACCTAATCCTGCATATCACATTATGTTGGAGAAAAAGAGACTCACATATTCTTTAAGCCGTTCTTTTGTGAGTCTCTGTTTCAAGCCATTGTAGAAAATTTCTAACTGATACAATGATTCTGTCATCAACCATAAAGAGTAATACAACATATCTTTATGCATTACATTTTCAGAATGAAATAATGGAATTGAAATTGGGTTTAAAATGAGCAAGAATGGACAAATTTGGATGGGGTGAGCTGGAGAGTGCCACTGCATCTATGAGTGGGTACAGACGGTCTTTTCCCAGGTCTGTCTCATCCTCGTTGCAAGGATGCGGTTGCTCTCTGTGGACGAAAAACATGGCAGACAGAGAGAGGCTGTTTCAGTCTCATCCGCTCTATCAAATAGCAGCAGGGTGACCTTGAACCCACTCCTCGGTCTCTCTGACGCTCATGGAGACAATAATGACAATACTTCCTAAGGTAGCTGTGATCCTTAAATGAGATATAACTCAATTTGCATTGGCCACTATTACTATTTATTAAACATTTATTGTAGGTATATTTGCTAAATTTCGAAGAGTTGGATGTGGATACAAAGATGACAAAAGAGCTGTCCTATTCCTTTGAGGACCTCCCAATCTCATTCCTTGATGAGGGCTGTTTCATGCCTTTGATTGTCAGGAATCATTCAGATGCTGCCAAAGAAACAAGCCCAAAGGTGAGGCTGCATCCTGGGACCCAGCCCCTGCAAGCCTCTGGAGTCAGTATCCAAGAGTCCCTGGGAGCTCTGAGGGTAAATTTTAAATGGATTTCTCCAGGGCGCTCAGCAGTGCAGGAGTTTTCAAGGAACTGGCCACCTAAGCACCTTGCCTGGCATTTCTCTTGAAAAAGTATGTGCCTAACTCAGTTTTCTTGGCACTAAAACGAGAAAGATAAAGCCAGTCATCTCCCAGGGCTGCAGGAGAGCTCAGCGGGCCCTGGCAGGTGAAGTGGCTGGGTGCGCTGCCTGTCACCGGGTCCACGTCTGTCCTCCCTCCATGGAGCCCCCCCAGCCTCACTCACAGCCCCTTCTCTACACCTCTCTGATAAGGGGTCCACCTGCCAGCCCTACCCGCTGCAGAAGGCTGCTCATGGAGAACTGGCATATCCGTCCTGGTGCTGGGCCTGGAGTTGTGGGAAGATGGGGAGCCCCACGAATAATTATGGCAAACTGCCATTTATCTAAATCTATGAGTCGGTGCTCTGCAAAGCCGCTAGGGCATCAGCTGCCTTTGAGGCCAGACTGTCTGAGGCCTACATGTGCTCAGCCCAGAACTTGCTTTCTAGAGAAAGAACTAGACAAGTGAGCTTTTCTTCTCTTTTCTGAGAGCTGACTGGTTCTGTCCCCAGCTCCCAGTGGCTGCCTGTCCTGCCACCAGCCCCGGTCAGGAATGTGGGGAGGGGAGAACGTGGGTTTGGGGGCCAGAATCAGACAGAGAAGGGGTGCTGAGAGCAGCCTCCTTCCTCACCCTCCTTCTCCTGTCACTTCAGAGCTCTGGCCAGCAGGACACAGACACACTTGCTTTTTGCCAGACAGGGTGGCTCCCAGCTGCTGCCAGAAGAGTTTGTGAGTCCAGGGGAAGACCAGAACGTGTCGTCAGAGGAACCTGGGTGACCCTCGCCCCTCCCTCTCCCTGTGCTCCTCATTGATCCACTGCTGAGCTCTTTCAATCCATGCATGTCACACTGAGCCTCTCTCCTCACCCCCAGATCTACCACCCTTGTTCACACTTCATTCTGGCAATTAAATGAGATACTCCATGTGAGGCTCTTTGCACATAAGAAGCACCAGTAAGTGTCAGCTGGTGTTGCCCTTAGCGTTAGTCCTTGATCTCACCATCCTGTGTGGCCTCGCCCTCCTCCATAGGACAGAACAGCTTATTGCAGGTCATTGTTGACTAAGGAACCCGGCGCCACACCCAGGTCCTCCACCCTCTCTGCCTGGGCTGCAGCATGCCCAGGTCAGGTTGCGTGGCTGCCAGATCTCTCAGAAATGCACTAAGTGCCTTTCCTAATGGTTCATGGACTCTCGGCGAGGCATGGTAAGAGACTACACGCTGGTAGGCTCTGGATCTTCTCCCTCCACTCCGTGGGCTGACAGCATTGTCTTGTGGACACCCATTACCCAAGCTTGGCAGTGGGGGCCAAATGCAGCGGTTCGTACTCTCAGGTGGGAGGATGCTGAGACAGTGAAGTGTGAAGCTGCTTCCCCCAGATGCAGGCCAAAGCTCTGGGTTGGGGGCTTTCTCCATGTCCTGTTAGAATGTGCCCCACAATGCCAGCAGCAGTTACCTTGGAGTGTTGGTGAGGAGTGTGTGTGTTCATGTGTGTGTGTGTCTCCCCAAGGCTTCTAGATGCTCCAGATGTATTGTGAGTTTTCTAATGACATGCATGGTCCTTTTAACATTAGCAAAACCAAATAAATGACAAGATTTAGTTAGAGCAGAGTAACCAGACTCACACCAAATGAGAATGAGAAAAATACATTCCTGCCCTGGCACTGACTTGCTGTGTGACCTTGGGCAAGTTTCTTACCCTCTCTGGGCCTCTGAGTTCTCATCTGCAAAACAAGGAGGCCAATGAGATAAATGTCACATTCTCTCCCAGCACTGACATTCTGTGAACTACTCACCCTTGCGGAGACGCTTGGGATTGCTTTTGGCCCTGTTACTTTGCACACAGTTAAAAAAAATACGCCCACTGGCTCATTCCTGCCTTCTAGGGCTGAGTGATGCTGCATATCATGACCTAGTCCCAGAGACCTAAACGCTGCAAGGAATCTGGTAGAGGTAGATCATTAAACTCTGCAGGGCAGCGGTCTCAAACTTCAGTAGGCACCAGATCATCTGCTTTCAGCCTGTTCTTCCCAAGCCCATCCCTAAGGAGGGACAGCATTCCTCTGTCACAGGCCTACTGGGCACAGATTGTATGGGCCCCTCCCAGAACAAGAGGGCAAGGAGTAGTGCAGGATCGACCGTCCGGGTCCATGGATGAGGCAGACGTGGCATGGAACTAGAAAGGGGACTTTCTTGAGTAGTAGAGACCTTGATACTTGTGCATCCTATTAAATTTGACTGGGGAGAAATTTTGAGCCAGGAGTAGTGGGGGCGTTCAAGAAAGATGACAGAACCAGAGCAGAAAGTCCTCTTGGTGTAAAAGGGAAGCTGAACTCCAAGCCCCGGTTGTACCAGCCCTGGAAAAAGGTGTCTTGCCAAGCAGGGCACCAAGCAGTAACCTTTGCCTTTACAAGACCATGCAGACTTGGACAATGGGCATGGCCACTGTGACCGGTGAGGGTGCAAGGCCAGAGCACCTTCCCCAAGTGTTGCAGACTCTGTAAGGAAGGCCTGGAGACCTTCACTTGGCCCTGGGAGGAGACAGAGAGAGGAATAGCCTCAGAGATGACTGGGATGAGTTCTCGTCCCCTAGAGGAATGGGTGATCAGAGAGACATAGAATTTTAGAAAAATAAAGTAATGTAGCATTACCTGCACCAGCGCATTGTGGTGAAGTAAAATCCCTACTTGCTACACATAGACCTTCAGATGATCTGAAGCAGGTGGCAACATTGACATCCAGCATCTCCTTGCACAAGACCCTCACCAGGGGTCTGGCCCTCTCTCTCACGTCCTCGCCCACCCTCAGCCAGGTGTTCAGGCCCCACTCCCCTGCAGGAGTGCTACCATTGTGGATGCAATTCTGTCCTGCCAAAATTCAGACTGAAGCCCTAACCCCCAAAGTGATAGTACATGGTGACGGGGCCCTCAGCAGTAATTAAGGCTAAATTCAGTCTTAAGGGTAAGGCCCTAACCTGGGGGTGGGGAACCTTTTCATGCTGGAAGGCCTCATTAATTCAGCTATAATCAAATAAGGCCACAATCAAGAAACTTCAATTAGATATACTTAGAAATGTACATTATTTTATAAAAATCTAACTACTATGTACTTAATAATTTCAAAAAATGAAAACTATTTGTTAATTTTAAAGTTAACTCACCTTTTAATGACTTTGTTGTATCTGCTTTTTATTGGAAAGCATTTGAATATTTGGTTGCAGCATGGAGGTCTGCAGTTTGAGTTGATCCTCTAGATGGGTATCAATCATTTGTGACCTTAAGGGCATCTTGATTTGGGTTAAGTACGAGAATTTAGATTCACAGCAATAAGTGGTTGAAAAGCAAGAAAGCATTTTTTGGGCGTATTGCCAAAGGTGTGTGTGTTCTACTGCATTTTTCCTTATTTCAATTGGATCTTTCCTTAGCATCAAATAATAACTTTAAAATATCATCTACTGAGAGCTCAATCAGTTCCATCTGTAGTTCTTTAGGTGCCTTGGTGATGTCAACTAGGTGAGGCTGAAATGCTATTTTGTGTGATGTCATGGTTCTCAAAGTCCATGGATCTTTCATTGTATTCTCCAATTAATAGGTCCATAACATCTGCATATTTTGCAAATGGTTCACATATATAATCCTGCTCATCAATGACCTTTGCTAACTGGGGAAAATATTTATCAGAAATTTCCTTTTGAAGAAGTGTTTTGAAAAAAGATAGCCTTTTTTGTAATCCTTTCATTTTTTTGCCACATATCATATATAGACTTAGTTTTATCTTGCAAAGAAGCATTCAAGTCATTTTGATTTGACAGGATATCACCCAGAAATGCTACATTCCCATAGAAATCTTCTTTCTGCTTATGTTCTTCATAAAATTTAACTCTCTGTTCTCCCAGAGATAAATTGTGACTAACAACTGTCCCTGTAATAGTCAATGCACTTTAGAATGATAAGGCAAATGCACATTGAATAACTCGTTGTTCAACTTCAGTCTGTTACGAAACTGAGGATGCCAGGTTGCATTTGCAGGAATATAGTTAACAATACTTATAACTTGTTGCAAAGTGTCACTTTAAAAAGTAGCTTTAGCACAGAGATTTTGCTGATGCAAGATTCAATGAAAAGAAATGAGAACATCTGAATCTGTTTTTTTTCTGTGCAATAAACCCTCCATGTTTTCCTGTTATGGAAGGTGCACTGTCCATACATACACTCACTAAATTTACCAAATTCAATCCAACTTCATGAAATTTATCTTGAAAGTTGTTGAAGATATCTGTTTCCTGTGTTCTGTTCACAAGAGTGCCCAGAGTAACTCTTCATAGCAAAGAAAATCTTCTGTTATGACCCAAAAGAAGTATAAAAACTGCACCGAGTCAGCAGTATCAATTGATTCATCCAAAGCTATTGAATAATATATATTTTCATTTTGAAGTATTGCATGAAGTTGTTCTGTTAAGTTGAAGGGTAATTTATGCTGCCAACAGTTATGGTTCTCCTTGAAAGAAGCAGTTGTTTGTACTTTGAAACATTATTGGGACCTCAGCATCCTACAACTTCGACAATGAATTCTTTCACAATTTCTACATCACTGAGTGGCTTCCCTTTTTCCCCAAGTATATAAGCTACTTTATAAGTTGCTTCAGTGGTATGATGTCCAGGTTGTATTTCTACTTCAAAGAATTGTCTTTGCTCTTGCTTTTCATCTTTTGATTTCTGCAATACAACCATCTGTTCCTCTCCCGCTAATTTAAAATAGTTGTGGTCTTTATGAGTGTTATAGCGCTGATGAGCATTGAATTTCTTTAATGTCAATATTGCAGTATCCCAAAGCAAGCAAATCATCTTATTTTAGCAGAAACAAGATAATACTGCAATTCCTAATTCTCATTAAAAAATCAGTTTTCGTCCTTCAGCGTTCTCTTAGTCTTCTTTGACATGATGTGCTATTAAACAGACAGAATTAAAAAATACTGCAGAGCTGTGCAATTATGCACAAACTCTACTTCAAACAGAAACACAGGGCACCGTCGTCAATAGCTGATAACAGACTGACGCATTCGACCCGCATATACTTTCGCCAACCAGTCTCACACGGTAGTGGCACCAGTCAGACGTGGGAAGTTAGAACTAAATCATGAGTGTACCATCTGTCAATTTAGCCCTTATGGCTCACTAATGTTCCAACTGTGTCTCAATCGGGAGGATTATTTCATTGAAACTTATTTTATTCTTGGGTATTTTAAATACATTCATTTTAAAAATAAAATTAAAATATAAAAGACCAACAAAAAAGTATTAATAAAAATAAAACCATTTATTCCGTAAAATTTG
>CAUYSK010010955.1:0-25171 GCA_963575035.1 Avahi laniger
AATAAATTCCTATTGCTTATTAATTACCCACCCTGTGGTTTTTTTTTTTTTTTTTTTTTTTTTTTTTAGAGGGTTAAAAATGGACACCTAAAAAAGTGTGTCACAGGAAAAAAAAAAAAAATTTAAATTAAACACCATAAAAAAAAAAAAAAAAAAAAAAAAAAAAAACCACAGGGTGGGTAATTAATAAGCAATAGGAATTTATTTCTCACTGTTCTGGAGGCTGGGAAATCCAAGATCAAGGCACTGGCAGTTTCAGTGTCTGGTGAGGACCCTGTCTCTCTGCTTCCAAGACAGCACTTTGTGGCTGCATTCTCCAGAGAGGATGAACATTAAGTCCTCACATGGCAGAAGAGGCAGAAAAGGCAAAAGACTGAATGATGTGTGAAGTTCATACAGGACTTAATTTGTTCAAGAGAGAGGAGCCCTTAAGACCTAATCACTTCTTAAAGTCCTCGTCTTTTAATACTATTGCACTGGGGATTAAGTTTAAATATATGAAATTTGGGGGACATGTTAGGACCATTACAGTGGTTTCTATTTTTAACAAATGACTAAAATATTTGTGGTTTGATTTTTTCATCAATAAAATGCAGATATTAACACATATTTTAAAATATCATCATAAAGATTGTCAATACAAGTAAGATGTTTAGTATAGTACATAAAATATGCTGTCTACTTCTCTAGTAACATGATTATTATTACCATTCTTATTATTATTATAAAAAGGAGAAAATACATTTACAGAGTGCATTATATGTCAGGAATTATTCTTATGCTTTTCATATGTTAATTTATTTTGTTATTATTAACTTTGTTTTCTTTTTGTAATTTACTGAATTTTAATGGTATATTAGCAACTTTAAAAACTACCAAACTCCAAGAATGAAAGTTCTCATAAACCTCTTAAAAAAAGAGTTAATATATAATTTTCCTAATTTTGTGAAAGCAAAGTTATGCAATTATTTTAAATTACATAATAATTTGAAAATATTACATCATATTATTCTAAAAATAAAGTAATCCAAATGTTATTCATCTTTGTGCCTGACAAATCCATTTTTCTAGTAATCATTTCTATTTTATATTTCTTAACACTCTAAAAGATGTAAGTTATGGATGGTACTGCATATTTATTCCCCAAAACCATAAAACATAGATAAAGTCATTTTCAATTTTTGTGAAATGTGCCACATTAGTTTATATACATATTGTATTTTCTCAGAAGCTTGACAATTTATCTCTTTTCTTAAAATGAAAATAGCTTTATTTTTCTATAATAAACACAATTTTCCTCATTTTAGAAAAACTGGAATAAAGACTATCATGATAAAGAAAATTAAAATTACTCAATATATCAAACCACCACCCAGAGTACATGTTGTCATCTTGGTGACATTATTCTCTCCAGTATTTTTTAGGTGAAGGATGAGATTCTGGCACCAGACTGCCTGGTTTTGAATACTGGGTCTTCCACGTCTCAATGTGTGAATCTGGACAAGTTTTCCATAAACCTTAGTCCCATCATCTGTAAAATGGGTATAATCATTTCATAAGCCTCAAAAGGTTGATGTCAGAATAAGCAAAATGATTTAAATAAAAGTGCTTGGCATATTTCCTGGCGATAAATAAGCACTCAGTAATTGTTTTGTACTATTTTTATTACTATCATTGAAAACCTAAAAAAAAAAATCACTCTTTTCTTTTTCTACTTTATGTCATATTGCAGTAATAATTCCCTAAGGGTGACACTTTATCTAATTTACATTAATTGATGCATGCAATGCCCTTCTGAACAGAACAATTGAATACCTTATCTACTCTGCCTTCTGCCAGGGAAGCTTTGGAACTCTTGTTGCCCTGCCCTGTCCCTCTCCCCAGAAGCTACAGAATAGTTTCTGTGTACTCCCTATACGATTTTCACACCTTTGCTAGTGCTACAATCAGACACGTCCTTGACTATTTCAGATCCTTTTGAATCTAGGCTGTGCCTCTGTTAATGTGCCTGTTTTCCTCCTTTCCTGGTCAGTCTTCAGGTTCAATGTTTGTTTAAAGTCACTCAAGCTACACTTTATTACTTGCAGCCTGAAAGAGGCTAAAACATATTCCAAACATGGGTATACTAAATGCCTTTCACCTTTTTGTTATTGTCAGACAGTATACAAGGGAATTTCCAATTTTTTATTAATATAATGGATCTGTCATGAACACAGTCAATAAAGGTCTGTTTTAAAGGTGATTCCTAGAAGTGAAATAAATATAAAGCTCCTGTTTTACACTGTAAAATTGATTTCCAAAAACCTGTTGTAACAATATATACCCACATGAAAACAGTGTGTTATAAAATCTCAGTGATCTCTCAAAGACAAGAAATATTATCTTTTTCAGGTGCCATTATGATGGGAAATATGACATCTCATTTTGCCGTATTTTAGCTTATTTTTTTCTCTTCATTATTTACACATAGCTTTTTTCTTTTCTTTCTTTCCATGATGATGATATAGTGGTATTAATATTATTAAATTACCTGAATTTTATTTTCACTTAGCAATTAGATTTGATTATTTTCCATGCCAATAACTTTTCTTCTATTGAATTATTTTAGCAAAAATGTAGCATTTCATTTTAATGTTATTCTATAATTTTTATAATAATTTTTATGGTCTCTTTTAAGGATTGTGGATGTTTTCAACTCGTGGCTATTTAACCACCATGATGGTCATTCTTGATGTAATTTTCTCTTGCTGAAGTGTGCCCTAAGAAAAAAATTTAAAATACAATCAGAAGGTTTAATGGACATGTACATTTATAAAAAAACAAAATTTCCCTTGGAAAAACAATGCACCAATTACTCTCTCAATGTTCTCTGATCAATCAAATTTCATTTCCACTCCAACAGTGACACATGATTTCCATTTTAGGATTAAAATATGTTTTATGCTAGCTGAACACTTCTACATTTAATTAGTGACAGCACACTTTAAAAAAATTAATGACAATTTAAATTTCTTTGGTTGATTTCAATTCCTGCATCTTGCTGTTTTTTGTTGTTATTTTTATCTTCCCAGAAATCTCATTCTTGGTTGGAGTAATAGAGACTTTTAGCTATCTAAGTGTTCCTTAGATACTAAGAACATTAATCTTCTTCTATCACTTTTGTTACGTATGTGCACAACTTACAATAAATGCCTTCCAATGATGTTTTTGTCCTTGACAGACTTTTAAAAAATAGATAACCAAATTAAGTTTTATATATGCATGTATATACATATATAAAAATAAATAATTATATACATATTTATTTTTATATACTTGGGTTATTTCATGCACAGCAGGAGATTACATTGTTAGTTGTCAAATATTTGCATATATGTTTTTCTATTAAAAGTTTATTGACTTGATCAAATCTAACATCATTAGTGAAAAATTATGTTGACATCATTTACCACCACCAACATGATCTTTTGAGAAGGACACTTCACCAGTGTGGTATTTTTCACAAAAGATCAAATGGTGTAGCCAAGAGAAAACAGCAGACAAACTCAAATTTTGGAATGTCGTACAAAATTCCTGAGCATTTCTCCTCAAAACTGTTGACGTCATGGAAAAACAGGAAAGACTGTCACAGATCGCAGGAGATCGATGACATAATGACTGAATAAAACATGGCATTGTGAATAGGATCCTTGAAAAGAAAAAAGAAAATAGGAAAAAATCTGAACAAATTATTGTCTGTAGTTTACTTAAGTGTACTGTACTGATTTTAAAGTTTTAGTTTTCGTGAATATACCATGATTATGTAAGATGCTATCATTAGGAAAAGCTGGGCAAAGGGTATATGGGAACTCTCTGTACTATATTTACATCTTTTATTTAAATCTAAAATTGCTTTAAAAGACATCAATTTCAAAATTGTGGTTGTATATCTATACAATGACATCAGAAAATTATTTTTGTTTTATTTTAATGTAATGATAATATTGTTATTTTTTTAAATGGTTAATATCCACAATGGCAAATATATTCCTATTGGCTTCTCAGAGGATTTTTAAAAATTTCATATATTTTTTATTTAATTATATTTTTAGACTGTGTCTTGTTCTGTCACCCAAGCTGCAGTGCAGTGGTGTGACCATAGTTCACCGTAACCTTGAACTCCTGGCCTCAAGTGATACTCCCCTCCAGTCTCGTCCTCCCAAAGTCCTGGTATTACAGGCATGAACCACCACACCCAGCCTTGTATACCTTTTATATTATATCCTTATTTATTTCAGCAAGAGTCTTTTTACTTGTCAGAATTATATCTGCCTTTTTTCTATTTATGATTCCCCTATTTTGTCTCATAGATTCAATGCTATGTTTCATCTTCTTGAGTATTTTCTTACATTTTTCCCCCTCTGATCCAAACCAGTTTCAGAAGTAGGATTATGTGCACATTCAGTTTAATTCTTCTTACCCTTAAGTTGCCACACCTGCTTCATTCAACTTGATTGATTTGAGTGTATATTTATTTACTAATCTTTGAATCATGAACATAACATTAAGACCCTAGCAATTTTCATTTTGTGTCACCTATGAAGACAGGGGAATGCATATTTCCCCAAAGTGAATTTGAAGGTCCTAATATTCAACTCTGTGCAGTTGTCTGATGTTATGTCCTCTTTCTCACTGGAGATTTTCCTGACTATTACATTTAATTTCACATTTGAGTTCTGTGCCTGGCCATTTTGACCCCAACCTTGTACTAGAACTAATTCTGTACTTATCTCTTGTATATATGTTAGGTATTAATAGACAGCAAGGGATTCCGGGTCTCCTAGTGATGAAAGTGGGTGCTGTTGCCTTGGTGCAATTGCCCTACCTGGGAAGAAAGACAAGGATAGGCACCAGGCTCCCATCTTGGTCCTGCTCCACCCTAATCCTCTCCCAAGTGACTGGGGGAGGAGAGAACTCCTTAGGAATCTGCCAATCACAACTTAGCACACCAGCTGCGAAAGAATGCGGAGGACTCTCTAATCCACGGGCCAAGCAGCATAGGTACCACAGAGTCCGGAAATTGACCTAGAACAACCTGTATGCATAGTCAAGACTCAGGTCATGTGATTCCAAACTGTTCAGTCAAAGTGGTTCCATGGTGACCCGAACCATGAGAGAGATCCCAATCTGGGCATTATAAAACAGGACACTGACCATAGCCAGACCCTTTTCGCCCTTCCTTTTGCTCTCCCTTTGCTGTGACAGTGGATCCAGTCATCATCTGTGGTGTATGTATCATTCTCTATAAACCTATATCTTGCTCTTGCCCTATAATCCTATCTTTCTCTCCTGAATAAACCTCAGTTTTATGCTTGCCTTCAGTTGGTGCCTCTGGTCATTCTTTGGCCATGAGCATGTCCAGAAACAAGAACCTACATTTCAGTCTGAAACCTGACATACTTGAAGACAAAGATTAATTTTCATAAGAAAGTAAATGTCTTATGAGAGCCTCCTATGACATTGTGAATTCCAAGTGATAGTCTGATTTAGAATGAGATAACTTTATGAATGAGGCAGATGTGTGTTGAGCTTTGAGTAACTCTAAGAAATTTCCTCTCAAACTGATGGATATGTTAACAAAAGTTTGGTACCTGTCCTTGAGGTCAAATCAGTGAAAATGTCAGGTAGATAGTAAGGGATCTCCAGCTCTCCTAGGGATAAAAGCAGGTGCCCCACTTTGGTGATGCCTTGAGCAATTGCCACACCTGGGGAAGAAGAACAAACAAAGGGTGGGTGCCCTGCTTTGGTGCTGCCCCACCTTGATCCTGCCCAGAGTAATTGCCACACCCGGGGGAAGGAGAAATGCTCTGCCAATCTGCAAAAGAATGCAGGAAATTCCTCAGCCTACAGGACAGACAGCCCAGGCACAATAAGTTCTGGAAAATGACCTAGAATAACCTAAGGCTAATTATCATGTCATTAGTCATTAACTGTCCATCAAAGTTCAATGGCAACATTTGAACCACAAAGAAGGCCCAATCCAAACAATGTGAAACAGGGCCCCAGACCATAACCAGAGCCTCCTGTTATGACACTGGGGCCATTTATCATCTGTGGCAAATGTATCTTGCTCTTGCTCTATAAACCTATCTTACTTTTCCTCAATAAACTTTGTTTCATGCTGGCCTTGCTATTAGTGTGTCTGGTCATTTTTCAGCCAAGACCACATCAAGAACTGAGAACAGACTGCCAAATTGACAAGAATGAGGAATGAGGACAAGTGATCTGAGGAAAAGTAAAGAGAAGATTATTAATTTTCTGGAAAATGAGGAGGGCAGTAGACTAGCATCTCAAAAGACCACCACCCTGTCTTTAAACAGAAACATTCAGCTTTTAAAAAGGAAGGGGGGCGTGCTGGCAGTTGGGCTGGGATCTACATGACCAATGTCACACATCATGGCTTTGGGCTGTTGCTGTTTAACTATAATTGGTGGTTTTGGTCACCTTATCTCTGGTGACGAAGATCTCCTGAACCTTGTCTGGACAGTTCTGTTCAGCCATCTCTTATGGTTTAAAATACTACAAAACAAACCGCAAAGAACATTTTTCTGCCCTTTTGATTACTGGCCTCGGGCAGGAATGCAGATTATAATTCCCAATAAGGGTAGGGGATTTCAAAGAGACTGCTCATAAAACATTTTATTGTCCTTTTTCAGACCTTTGCCTCTGTTATTAATGTAAATATTATCCTATTTTCAAGTCTAAGAGGCCTAGAATCTAAAGATAAGAAATGTAAGTAAATCAAGTCTTTTTCAATTTTTTAAAACTATATGAGGAGTGTGTGGAGAGTATCCAGCCATTGTGTCCACGTACCCATTGTATCCATGGCTGGATACTTTCTGGACAGGTTTTATTAACATTGCTTTAGTGCATTTAGCAAATAAAATGTAATACAAGAATATTCTTTCTAATTTTCCCAGCTGATATTGGATCAAATCAAATTCCTTCCTCTTTGAAATACTCAGTTGCTAGATCTTGGCATTTTGTCCTCTCTCCTCCATAATTTAAAAGACAGAGGCCACATCTATCTTTTGATGAATCTTCATAAGCATTTAAAAAAATTCGAAGACTTTTTCAGGCACTGGTAGTTGGATGTCTAAAATCATAAAGTACTGTTCATATCTTAGTAGAATCCTGTTTCCATTGAATATTTTCTCTTTTTATGAGATGGCATTGCATACATTTGATTCATAATTAAAGGAAAATCATGTTATTTTTTTAATCAAATGGGATTGTGATACAAATAAACTTTAACAAATTTTAGCTAGCCAAAACAAAAATAAAACCAAAAAAAAGAAAATAACTCCCAGCAATTAAAATATCAGTGAGACTTCCTGAAAACTTGAGAGAAGTTGTACTTTCCTAAATTTTCAGTGGGATTATATTTTACTTAACTTTTCCTTCCCTATTGTGTTAACATTTGATTTAAGTAATTTAAAGAACACATTTAAATAATACATTTGTTGGCAAAAACATCTGGCTCTTAGGAGTTATTACAAAAAATTCTTCTAATTTAATAATAAAATACCCTGCTATAATAGGAAACAACTTGTTCTATAAAGTATGATAATTTTATCAGTGAAAATTGTTCTTAACTTGGAGAAGTCAATAAACTATGAAGGTCAGAAATAAAATACCAGCTACTTCCCACCTCTTTAACAACTGCATACTTTATTAAATTGTAAACATGCATTAATATAAAAGTGAGAAATAAAAATGAAATCCTAAGCTCCTCAACCAACTGAATTGACCCCTCTTGGCCAAAGGTACCCCAGGGAAACCTTAAAACCGAAATCCTGGCCATGCAGAATGGGCGAACAGACATGCCTCATGGTACCCCCTCCCTGGTTAACCACTATTAAGTTTTCTTCGACGGAACAGTCCTTCTGGAAAGACTTGCTTCACTGCTGATTTCAATCAACCACCTAATGCTGCTTCTCTCTTTTTGTGGTTTCAACACAAGAACTAACCAGCGTTCCTTCCGGATAAGAAACCAACACGCATCGAGTGGTTCGGACCAGTATACAGAAGATGCACAGTGAGAGTTTTTAAGTCCTCTGCTTCACCTTTTGACATCAGGGGGCAGAAAACTCCACCTTTGGATCCTGTTAATGCGGCCATTTTCTAAACATGGATCCCGTGAAATAACATGAAGCTCAGTTCAGCATGCACATGTTTCTCCTTTCATAAATATTCATGAGGCCTCCTATAGGTTTTTAAATATGTTTATTTGGCCACCCTGATCAGTATAAATTACTGTTCCCATTGCCCCTCCATTGATGTACATGCTCTGGACTTCTGCCCGAGGCTATTGCTTCCTGGCCTGACAGAATGGCCACCCAGCAGGCTGCAACCCTTTTTGAGAAATAAAGCTCTCTTTTCCAGATTTAGGAACCTCTTCATTCTTCAGTTGACAATAGTCTGAATTTGTATTAAAAATAGCTAGCTGCCTTAGAATTTCTTTCCTTTCTAATATATTTGTCTGTATTTCTCCAACATTCACAATATCTATTTTCTCAAAAACATTAGTATTATTGTTGATTTTTATCTTAAACCCCCCACATAAATACAATTATAATTTTGTGAAATATGTCCTCTACCATCATATTACTGATAAATTAAAGTCAGGGATGGCCCAGTTACAAATCTTATTTAAACCAAGGTAACAAAATTTGACAGTTTCAGGTTAATTGTTGCTAGAAAAATATCTCTGCTAGGTAATACAGAAGTAGTTTTACATTATTCCTTGCCTTTATTTTTGGGTTTTGCACTAAATCTAATTTGTTTCACTATAAATAGTTTCAGCTTTTTACGTATTTTGAATGCTGAAAAACCCTTTATAAAATGATAATGTTGTAAAGGTTTTAACGTTTTAGCACATTTAATTTAACAGGGGTCTTTCTAATGTAATAAATGTGTATATGGAGATTTTAGACTTCAATGACACTTTGAGAGGAGATATGGAGAGTATACTTGTAAAAAAATACAGGTGTAAATTTTGTTATATAAGACAGACAAATACACAATATTCCCACTTCAAAATGTTTTTCACTAAGACAAGCATATTAAAATAGAAATATTCTGCTCTACTTTTGGGAAAGCCCTCTTGTCCCACTTGTAATATGTTATAAATTTATGAGAATATACTTGTAACATATTATAAATTGAGACAATTTGACTTTTGCCTTTTATAATACAGCCATGTTATACTGTCTATATAGGACCAACACATGACCCATTACCCCTAATCATAAGCCTCAAAGGTTTACCTTTGTGCTTAATTGATAAAATAATAATAATCTTGATATTAATGCCAATAAATATTATCAACAGCTAACATTTTTGTAATTCTACTAACTCTAAAATATGATGTAGGATGTGAACAAGAGAAAATAAAAAATAGCAACAAGAAATTATAATAATAAAGTAAGAAATAACTTTTACAATATAAATAGAACCAATGAAACAGCACAATATGGGAGGATGAGGAAAGGATCTATATAAATAATGCCACAGTAACAGATGAGGCCCTGTTCTTTTAATCAACTTCCTCCTTTGGTTTATTGCCGCAATTCACAATAAATTTCCTCCTACTAAATGTTACCACTGGCCAGTTCTCCACCTTGTTACTTTATTCTTCAATGTTCCATTTCTTCACTAGTACAAAATATTTAGGAATCAAAACTTGAGCTTAATTTTTATCAGGGGTTCATGACGTCCCCAATAAAAATACGGTCCCCGGGCAGAATGTGTTGCAAGACATGAAAGAAATGTAGACACAGACACAGAAATAATGTTTAAGAGAATGGGGGAATCAGGGGACCACCAGCACTCTAGTGCCAAGGTGGTGCTGACTGAAACCCAGCACTTTCTTTTTATTCTCTTTGTCATGCTGCAAAATACAATGATCTCATGTGAAAAAATCACGGGATACAGTGATCAAAGGTCTCGGGGATCCCCCCAAAATCATAAGGTGTCCTAGCTAATTTCCTTCTCCTTTCTAGAAGTGAAAAACACATAATTCTTCAGTAGGTACAACCTGTTCCAGGGTAAACTAGCTAATTTTATCCCAAGCTCTAGCTCTGTACGTGAATATCAATCTCTAACTTCAGTAGCTGTGACCCATTTGATCAAGGAACAAAGAAACTACATGCTTTCCACTGGAATACTGGTTTTATATTAACTGAAACAATATTGAGAGACAGGGAGAGAAGGAGCTTGGCCAAGTGTTCTAACAAAGGAAGCCTTAAGACCTTCTTCCCGGGCTGACATATTGCAATCTACTTCTACTACCAAGAGAAGTTTTCATGTCAGGCTGCTCCGCAGCTTCTCAGGCATGAGACCCCTTAGGCTCTGAGGTTGGAACATGCTTTGCTGTACTCCCAGATTGCTGACATATGTCCCCCAACTAGGCAGTTAACATCTCCCCTTATTTCAGGCTTCTGCTCAGGCAATTCCTTCATCTCTTCCCTTCTCACAGTCTCAGACATAGCATCCCTAAGTCCCAGTGGTCTTAATCCCATCAAATTTTATTTTTCCAGTTCCCTTTGAATTACTATCACAAGGTACCAGTATAAATAGCTGGTCTACACTCCTACTAAGATATGTCATTTGCTTCTCATTTTATTCCCCTTATTAGATGTCAAAGTAAACCAAATATCTTATATTAATTAAACTGTGGAAAAAGAGAGAGAAAGCAGAGTTCTCCCTCCCCTTCCCTTCTCTTTTTCACCACCAATTTTAAATGTCAGAAGATTTAGCTTAGATCTTGACAATGTTACATGATATTTTGTAATTTCTGTATCACATCATATTACTTCTTTACTCATGCCCACATTTTCTCCTTATAATTATCATTGATTTTATCATCGACTCACTTGAATTCCACATACAACTGAAGTTGTTTTTTTTTTTTTTTTTTAGGAAAAAAGTTACTCTTTCATACTAATAGACTATAAAATTTTGTTGTTTCTGTATTTTTTTCCCACTAAGAAGCAACATAAGTACACAGGTTATTCGTGTTCTCTCAGTGATGAACATTCAAATCTACGTTAAGTGCTCTTTTGCCACAGTAACTTAATTCTTAAACGACATTCTATTTTAAGAAAATTGGTGAAAGGAGACACATATCTTCCAGTACCACAATGTTTTTTTAAAAGTACATGGGCTACAGAACGATATTTAAGAGATATATAGTGTTTTCTCTGCATAAACCACTATTTCAGTATTTTATCTCCCTTAAGGAAGACTAAGTATTAATTTGTGCTATAGTGAATAAAAATATTCATAAAGGAAGGAATGGAGAATAGAAAACTACTTTGGCTACCTCAAATTTGTATCTAAACATTTCCAACCAAAAATCACCATTTCCAACCAAAAATCACTAAGTGGGCTTTTTCAGCGAAGAACGTGGACTAAATAAACATTATTAACAAAAGAGTCAGGCCAAATCTGAAATAAATTTTCTAAATCATCAATTCCCAATAAAGATGCTTTCAATATTTGTAAAGAAAATGTATGTTCCATGGGGACTTCAGTAAACTGAGTAATGGCTTCCTAAAGATGTTTATGTTCTGATACCTGGAAGCTGTGAGTATATTACTTTACAAGGTAAAAGGGACTATTCAGATATTATTGAGTTAAGGATCTTGAGATGAGGAGATTTTCCTGGATTATCCAGGTGAGCATGATATCATCACGAGTGCCCTTATAAAAGAGACGTAGAAGTTTAGAGGTGAAAAAAGACAGAACAAGAGAGAGAGAGAGAGAGAGAGGAAATTGTAATGGAACTAGAGATTGGCATGATAAACTTTGATCCAAGGAATTCATGCATCCTCTAGAAGCCTCCAGAGGGAATCGAGCCTAACCAAGAGGTTGACTTTTGAATTCTCACCTCCATAACTCTAAATGTATTCTAAGAGAATAACTCTGTGTTGTTTTAAGCCATAAAGGGTTTTGATATTTTGTTACAGCAAAAATAGGAAATTAATACAGGGACAAAGATCATCTTTTTTCAGACTCTTTTAAAATTTTTATTTTAATTATTATGGCTACATAATAATTGTATATGTTTATAGGTGTATGTGATGTTTATGGGCTGCACTCAAATTCATATTCCATCACTTCTACCATACACTGATATATATCAGTGTGGCAATCAATATATGAAAGATAAAATCCAACAGATACAACAGAAGAAGGATCAGAAAATGTGAAGGGCAAATAGCTTTCTTTTGAAAAGGTGTGATGTGGAGGTTTTTTGCATCATTTCTGTGCACATTCCTTTGGATGACACTCAGTAAAATATCCATACCTGACATATGCCAGCTACAAGGGTAGTTATTATAAAGAGAGTAGTCTCTTTTCACAATCTTCCACACAAGTGTCCATGCACACCCCTCTTCCCAAAGTTAGAACACATCTATCCACTTCCCAAAAAAGACAACCCATGGATACATTCAGTCAATGTATGCACTTCAGATACCAGGATATTTGGGTGCAGTCCTCTCCATCAAATAAGTCATCTACCTGTTATAAATTTCAACTATATAACTTACTTACAATAAGAGTATTAAAATGACAACAAAATCTTCCATTCGAAAAAGGGAAAAATGACAAAACAGTCACTGGTTAGAGTAGTGACTGCCCAACAGGGGAGAAAGTTTCTCACTTAAAACTGATTGCTACGTATTGGAAAGAATTTTCTGTCTTCTGTGGTCCCTGGTTTTTCCTCTGAAAGATTTGTTTCTGTTATATATTCTCCATGGCCACATCTGCATGAATATTAAAGAGGCTGCTTTTCTCAGAGGCACCACAGTTTTTATAGCCTGCTTCCGTGCCCACTAATTTGGGAGCTAGAGATTTTTGAAGGCTAAATATATGGCTTCATTGGTAAAACAATTTCTTAAAAACCTCAGTGAGCTTCTGGTTTAACTCCATCTAGCTATTTCCTTGTGCTTGAAACCACATCCAAAGCTCATTTCTGGAAATAATTGTTAAATTTGTACTATGAACTTGCTTCTTTGTTCAGCTAGTGTCATTCGTTATCATTTTGATGACAGCTGTCTTGAAAACATAAAACCATGTAAAACAATAGACTGGTTTGGAAAGTAGCACTCTTAATCTGACGTTTTGCACAGGTCATCTATAGATTCATTTGCTTGTCAGAGAGTTTTTAGTGGGCACTTTTCAGAAGGCTCTGGGCAGCAAGATTATCTCCTGCTAAATATGGTGATAAAACAATGGGCTTTTCCAACCCTGTCAGATTCCACATTTGTGGACTCCTTTGATTCTCTTCAATCTCTGCTTGAAATTGTCTGGTTCTTGCTTGAGCTCATTAATTCTTGAAATAAGCTAGCTAAATGCAATAATCAATAGCTAATGCATGATAAAATTCTGGCTCTTTCCAACAGCTTCTCCCAGTGTTACAGGCTCTTTAGGCAAGTAGTTTGCTTTTCTAGTTGCCAAAAGTGACATTTTAAAATAAATGTACTGCCTTCATTCTCACTGAAATGTCAATTTCACATTTTTTGTTGTTTATTTTTTTGTGGCAGGCAGAAAGCCTTCCAGTATATAAGTTCTTTATCAGATACAGTAAAGGCTAAGTTGCTAAAGCTAATAAACCCCACAATTCAGAGTTCTAAATGATATAGAAGAATATTCCCTATTTACATTGCACATCCAGGAATTCTATGTTCTGTGAAGCAGTCTAGGAACCTATCAAATCCGATGTGGCTTTGCTAGTCACAGTGCACAACTATTAACGTTGGCCTGGTCATTACCCTTTCTACTCAGGAGGAAGGTAAAAAAAAAAAAAGTGATCCATGGACAAACATATTTAAGAAGATATATTTCCTGCCATACATGTTACATTTACTTGCATGGTATTCATAAGAACTTAGTCACACGGGACACCTAGCCACAAAGGGAGGTTGATAAGTACAGTCTCTAGTCATCAACCTAGGCAGAAGAACATAACTGAGTTAGAGGAGAGCCAGTAGGGTGCTACTGGTGTGAATGCAACATGTTATATCTAATCTTTGCCACTGAGCTCTCTCTCATTGTCTGAGAACTCTCAACGGGAGGCTCTTGACAAGGGCTCTGAATGATAATTGTGCCTCCTATTATTTGGAGAACAGCTGTAGTTGATTCTTCCAACATTTCAAGACCTCAAATTACTGGAAATTCAGGCAATTTAAATTATAGGCTATCGACAGAGCTTTTATTCCCAGAGCTGTATTCCCTTTCATCTCTGTTTGCAAACTATTTCCAACCAATTTCACAGCCTCTTTATATCCTTTATTGAAGGATCTGAGGAGCAGCCAAAACACAACAACATTCTGATCTTTTTATTTATTTTCATTTTTTTTGCTTTTTTAAAAAAATTTTGTTGTTTATTTCAAGATATTATGGGGATACAAACATTTTGGTTACATGTTATGACTTTGCCACATCCCAATCATGATTTGAGGTGTGTCTTTCCCCCCCTACAATGCTCACCGCGTCCATTAGTTGTGAGTTTACCCATCCCCAAAGTCCCTACCCCCAAAGAATATTACTACTGTGTGAGCAACTTAGCGTTGATCAGTCAGGGCCAGTTTGATGATGAGTATATGTGGTGCCTATTCTTCCATTTCTGTGGCCACTGGCAAAACAAGAAGAATAACCCCCAGATAAGTCCAGCCAATATTGCACAATTTTGAAAAATTATGAAAGTTATTGTTTTAAGTTGCTAAATTTTGGTGTGGTGGTATAGTATCTCTTGATAATCACAATAGAAATGGAAACAAGAACATACAGAAAAAAGAACATAAAATTAAGTGGCACTGGTTGTGAGACTGGGCAGTGGTCTGAGACTCGAAGGGACTCCTGGAATCTGTTCATAAAGTTTGAGAAGACAGTGAGAAAATTGCTATTGCAGACCTGAGTTAACGGGATGTGAGTTAAGTGCAGAATAATCAACAAAAATGTTGCTTGGATTAATGTGAATGACAGAAAGGCTTCATATCGAAATAACAGATAAGGCTATAAAATGTACAGGCAGAATGTTGAAAGTTGGCTTCTTTTAGCCTAAAATAAAATCCTGAAGGAGTAAGATGAGCTGAAGAAGGAACTGTTCATTTTTAAAGCATAATTTAGAAGAAATATGAAGGAGCCAAGGGTTACTGGGTTCAAAAATAAACTGTTTTTCATCCCCAGTGTCTCCTAGCAAAGTAGTCTTAAAGTAAGAAATGTTATGAAAAATATGAAATCCTGGGTCTTGCCATTAAAAGTAACCTCAAGTCAAGTGTGTGATTGTTAGAGTCTTTCCTGATGCTGAGAAAATGTCAAGGTGATGCCCCTTAGACACAAGAAAAAAGTGACATAAAAATCTTAAAGATGTTCGACACACCTTGCTAGATAACAGGCATTCTAACAATCTTGGTAACACTGCAAGGCACAGCACTTTGACTCTCAGGCCAAAGTATGGTGTGCCTGAAAAAGAGATTTCATGGAGTTGCTTGTATGTAATGGAGTAGAAAACAATTTTATATGTAAAAAGATATATATGATTTTATATATAAAAAAACACACCTATATGAGTTTAAGAAAAATAGGAACAGAAAATTTCAAATAGAAAAAGGCTTTGGGCCAGGCGTGGTGGCTCACGCCTGTAATCCTAGCACTCTGGGAGGCCGAGGCGAGCGGATTGTTTGAGCTCAGGAGTTCGAAACTAGCCTGAGCAAGAGCGAGACCCCATCTCTACTAAAAACAGAAAGAAATTAATTGAACAACTAAAAATACATAGAAAAAATTAGCCGGGCATGGTGGCGCATGCCTGTGGTCCCAGCTACTCGGGAGGCTGAGGCAGAAGGATTGCTTGAGCCCAGGAGTTTGAGGTTGCTGTGAGCTAGGGCTGACGCCATGGCACTCACTCTAGCCCGGGCAAAAGAGTGAGACTCTGTGTCAAAAAAAAAAAAAAAGAAAGAAAAAAAAGAAAAAGGCTTTATTGTTTCCAAACTTCTCAGGTAAGAAACAGAGTGAAAAAGAAAGAGAAGATGACTCAGATGGTGGTCAAGAAATGGAGCAGAATTCACTGGCAACATGTCCCTGATTGGATTTCAGAGTTAGAAATAATCATTTCCTGCCCTGGGTCTCTCATTTTCTCCCTTTGTGAAAGGAAATATCTGTTTTGGTTTTCCTGTTCCTGTCTCACCATTGCATGTTGCGTGTGTGTGTGTATTAACTTTTCTATTTGAAGGACTTCAGATTGAGGACTGTGACATCTGAAGATCCTTATGCCGACGTGGACCTGACGGTATTGCATGCCCCAAGCCTGACCATAATTACACAACGGAGTAAAACATCTGGTAGTCTTGAGGTGGAAGAAGGGTGGGGAGTATATTTTAATGTAGGAGAAATGTGAATCATGAATCATTAGGGTCAGATGACATACTATAATTATCTGTTAAAGTGATGGCCACAAAGGAACTCTGCTTTTAATCATTATATCCTTCTATGGACTCCTCTTCTTGAATCTGGGCTGGACCTGGAGTTTACTTTTAGGAGTACAAAATGGCAGAAGCAATATCAAGTCTAAACCCATACAAGGCCTGGCAGGTGCTCAGTTTGGGCTCTCAGAAAACCTCAATGACCACATAAAATTTTCTTCTACCAGTAAAAAAGATATAGTGATGAGATCACATGGATTGAGAGAGACAGAAAGAGAAAGAGAGATCGTGAGCCTCCAGCTCTTAAGATCAGTGGATCCTTTAGCTGAGCTTGGTATAGATTGTAGCATCCTGAGAAATAAGCAAATATTGTATAATAATCATGTAATAATAATAAATAATCAAATTCAAGCCATTAAATCTGAGTTAATTGGTTAAGCAGTAATAGAGAACCATGACAACATTTTGTCCATTTGACACTTTTCTTTCTGGCATATGGATGCATGGTTGTACTGCAGCCTCTTTGTAACCATGAGGCAGCACGAGTGAGGATGAAAGCTAATGAATGATGTAACAGTATTAAGAGGTGGGGAAAAAGAAAAAAAAAGAAAGTTAAGGACTGAGAATTGGAGGGGGAAAGACAAAGGTGATTGTGTAGACTCTCCCTCAGCTCCATGCTGTCTTCCTATGGACTTCTCTTGTTACATAAGAGAGAATCCTTTATATTTAAGCCATTTTAAGTTGATTTTCTGCAGATCATATTTCTTCCTAATAAAAATGTACCTATGCTATGTTAAGTTTAAAGTCCCTGCTATTGGTGAAAGTTAAGTTGTGCCTTGCTTTTGCCTGCAAATATAACCTGCAAGACATATTTCAAAAGCATAAATTCCAAGAGCAGGATAATAAAACAGCAAGCAAAGCATTGGGTTAATGAGTCTCTTTTTGGAAACAGTAGCCAGAAACCATGTGGAACCTAGGCAGACTAGGTGAGCAAGCATATCAAAATATCAGATTTGGACCTATAAAGGCCTAGTGGAAGATTTTGGCACTAACCATTCTTCTTTTCTGTCCGTGGGGATTAAACCAGAACAATATATATTTTTTTCTTTTTGTATCATGTTTTTAATCTTCAATTTTTACTATACTGCAGATATCAGCGATGTATATCAAAGAGAATTACAAAATGTAATGAAGCAGTGCCAAAAAATTTCCAGCTAAGTATGAAAAAAGTAATGATGTGGCCCTATCACACAGAAAAAAACTATAATAGAAAATTAATTTTCAAAATCTAGAATTTTCCCACACTGTATCTTTTATGCACACACACACACACACACAAAGTGAGCAATACTACACTTCATAAATTTAGGAATTTAGAACGTAAGTGAAAAGGCACTGTTTTTTTTAATAGGTTATTTGATTCAAGATACCTCATCTTATATTTTTTAATTATAAAATAAGTTGGTTGTGAGTAGATTTGAAAAAGTTTGTGAAGGCAAACCTATTTACTAAAATCAGAGAATTCGAATCATGATGGAAATTAGCATTCACCAGCATCTGAGAAAAACGTCATATTCATTATAGTCACATTCATAAATTTCTTCTGATTAGTTTTTGTGATCTTCAATGGAAATTTTCAGGGTCATTGAAAAATCTCACACATTTTTTTCTGTGTCAACCTAAATTCTTCAGAGAGTAAATAAGGAAAGTGAATAGCTCTGTTACACATTTCTCAATCATCTTTAAATGGGTCATGGTTTTAAATAGAATGTGTCAAATAGACATGATATGAACTAAATTATATCTAAGCTACACTGTACCATCTGCTTAATGAATTCTTTACAGGGGGTCAGTGAGTTATCAGCTACTAATTGCAATTCATCTTTGAAAGAGTCAAAATCAATGTATATTTTTCAGTAAAGTGAATGTCAAATAACTAGCCTCAAGGAACAGTGAAAGAGGTAACTGAAGAGTAGCTATAGATATTCTGTGTCTATAACAAACAAAAAAATTCAGTTATTAATGCCTGATGTATAATGTATTGCTAAATTCAGCTCCTTTTGATTCAGTTTCTTGAACTTAGTCTAAGATAATAGATACCTAATTAAAATTATTAAATCTTTGTCATTTAAAATGTTCTTTGACTTATGTTTTCATTATGTGTATAAAACCTATATTTAACATATAAATGTTATATCTAAAAGTTGGACTTGCGATTTATCTTATTTTGATGGGTTAAGTTTTACTTTACTTTTTGTTTCACCATTTCCCTTTTCCTCTTTACTGGTTTGAAATTGTAAATTCTGTTTCAGATGTTCAGTTTCATACTTAAAATTTTAACATATATACTTGACTGAACAAATTCTGTAGTAATAAATTTCTGTGCTCTTTGTGAGCAATATAAAATATTGATATTTCACAACTTCTTAGACACTTCTAGCATTTCATTTTTTATATTTTAATTCCATCACTTCTCCCCACAAAATATCCACTATCAAATATTTGTAGAGGGTTAATACTTGCTTAGATTCACCATTTGTACCAATTTCTGATCTCACCAATCTTTCCAACTTATCACAATAGAATCTATGCTTACTTTCCTTTCCTTTTCTTTTTCCTTTTTTTTTTTTTTTTTTGAGACAGAGTCTCACTCTGTCACCCAGGCTAGAGTGCCATGGTGTCAACCTACTCACAGCAACCTCAAATCCTGGGCTCAAGCAATTCTCCTCCCTCAGCCTCCCTAGTAGCTAGGACTATAGGTGCACACCACCACACACAGCTTATTTTTTCTACTTTTAGTAGAGATGGGGTCTTGATCATGCTCAGGCTGATCTCAAACTCCTGACCTCAAGTGATCCTCCTGTCTCAGCCTCCGAGAGTGCTAGGATCACAGGTGTGAGCCACCACACTGAGCCTCTATGCCTAGGTATTAAAAGTTAAAAAAAATTCCTTCAGTAGTGGTCCTTTACTGTTAGTCTCTTTGCTTTTGTTTGATAATACTTTTATTTTTTCCCTTGAACTTGAAATTATCATTATTTGAGTGGATAATTGTAGGCTGACAATTATCTTCTTTGAGTCTTGAGTTTAAAAACTTGTCTAGCTCTATTTTTGTTATTGAAAATGTGTTTTCACCTAAATGCTGTTTCTTGGCAGGCAACTTAAATGATGTTATAATAATTTTAAAACATTTTCTTTATATTTGATGCTCCATAGTTTCATCATAATGTACCTAGACTTATTCAATAAATGTTTATTAAGTATCTGCTAAGTGACAGTCACAATTCTAGAATCTATGGATATAGCAGTCTTGAAATTGCTATGTTATCTAGTCTGAGGGCTATCTTCCATAAATTCTGGGAAAGTCTCGTCTGGTATTTGATTATTATGCCTTTTTTATTACTCTATGACTCTCTAAAGTTTTTATTAGATATATGTTAGATATTCTTCTTCTACATCTCCATCTTTCAAACTCTCATTCATATTTTCTGATTCTTTAACTCTTTGTGGTAAACCCTTGCATGTTATTATTTCTACAAATTTTCTCTTGGGCTAAACCTAAAATTATTCCTTCAGGTTAATTTCAGATTGTTCTCCTTTTTTAATACAAGTATTTATAGCTATAAATTTCCCTCTATGAACAGTTTTAGTTGCATTGTATACATTTTGTTATTTTGTATTTACATTTTTATTCATCTCAAATCATTTTCAAATTTTCCTTATAATTTCTTCTTTAATCCACTGGTTATTTAGGAGTGTGTTGTTTAACTTCCAGATATTTGCCAATTTTCCAAATTTCCTTCTAATAATGATTTCTAATTTCATTGAAGTTGAAGAGTATACTTTGTGTTATTTTATTTTTTTAAATTTTATTGAGGCTTTTAAAAATATTCCATGTATACTTGAAAAGAATGTGTGTTCTGTTTTTGCTAAATGAAATGTTCTATACATGTGTGTTATATCCATGTGTGTTGGTTTACAATAGTCTTAATATCTTTTCTTTCCTTGTTGATGTGCCTATTTGTTTTATTCTTACTGAAAGAGAAATACTAAAATCTCCAATATTATTGTTGAATTGTCTATTCTTTCCTCTAACTCTGTCAGTATTTCTTTAATGTATTTTGTGACATGGTTGTTAAATGCTTACATATGTAAAATTTGTATATATTCCCTAATCCATTGACTCTTTTAACATTATGTACTATCCCTCCTTATCTCTAGTAATATTTTTTGTTTAAAGTTTATTGTTTTCTAGGATTAATAAACAACTTCAGCTCTCACAATTGTTCTTTACACAGTATGTCTTTTTCCATCCTTTTACTTTCAATATAGTTGAAATGTTTCTCTTATAAATACATAGTTCGATCCTGATTTTCTTTATCAATCCTCACGAACTTTAATTTCTATCATATTTTTCAATTCATCTACCTTTAATGTTATAAATTATATGTTCAGATTTATATCTGCATATAATCCATGTTTCTTTTGTTTCTATATTCTTTCATGTGTTTTTAAACTTCTTTTTTTACTGTCTTATTTTATATTAAGTAGATATATTCAAGTATGATATTTTAATTGCTTTAGTGATTTTTTATTATATTGCTTAGTTACTTTCCTAGTTGTTTTAGAGTTTAAAATATAAATAGTAGTTTCCATAAAATCTGTTTGAAATTTATACTGACTTGAGTCCAGTTTCTGAACTTTATTCCTATATTGCTCCATTCCTCCCTCTCCTTTTATGTGTTATCATTCTCATACATTCTAGGTCTATAAATGTTACAAACCTAACGACACATTACTTACCACTTCTGTTTCTCTTCATTTCTTCCTGTGGACTCCAGTTATCAAGGGAGGTGGTTTCCATCCACCTCCTTTGTGCTGCAATTGTCAAATACATAGCATTTCTATATGTTATTGGCTAAATGGTACAATTATATAAATGCTATTTTATATAATTGCCTGTAAAATCAATTATAAAAAAGAGTAGAAGAAATATTCAATTATACTATATCTAATGCATTTTATAGTTACCTGCATAATTATCTTTACCAGCTCTCTGTTTTTTTAATCATGTCAATTTGAATTGCTAAGTATCACTCGCTTTCAGACTTAGGAACTTATTGGTCTATTTTGTGTAACTTGAGTCTGATAGCACCAAATTTACTCAGCTTTCATTTATCTAGGAAAGTCATTTTGCCTTCATTTTTGAAAATGGTTTTATTGTATGTAAGATTCTAGTTGATAGACTTTTTTGTTTTATTTTAATTTTAACTCTTTGGATATATTATTCCATTGCTTCTGAGCTATATTTTTTTCAGTTAGAAATCCACTGTTAACTTCTTAAGGTTTCATTGGTACATGGTAAGCCACTTTCCTCTTGCTGCTTTCAAGATTTTATCTTTGGCTTTAAACATCTCTTTGTGTTTATACTGTTGGAGTATGTTAAGCTACCTTTATGTGTATTTATTGTTTTTCATCACATTTGAAAAGTTTTCAGCCACTATTTCATTGAATATTTTTCCTTCTTGTTTCTCATTCTTCTCTTTCTGGTGCTCACTTTCTCTCTCTCTCTCTCTATCTATATATGTATACATAAATATATATTTGCAGGTACATTGAAAACACATTTGTACACAATCAGTGAATTCCACTGACTCTTGTGTGCAGAATTTAAGGCAACAAAGCCCAAAACAAAACAGAGAAACTCCAATTGTTAGCTTTCAATTACTATTCTGTTCTCTTATTTTAAAAATTGAAATAATGTCAGCTTTTAATACCCTATATTAAATGCCATCAGAATTCTGTGATTCACATTGTGTTTTTTAAAAATGGTATTAAACAATTCAAGCTTTTAGAATGTGATCGATGTCTCCTAGTGTTACTCTCCTAAGGGAGAAATCTTAATCTACCTCACAATGCTAAAATGTCACAGCTCTTTGACATTAAAAGCTGCCACAGCTTTCTAAAGAGAGAATTATCTCAATGATAGGGCAAGATTTTCCCATTTGTCAGATGCTGTGCTGCTTTAAAGATTAGATACCAGGGACGTAGTGCCACAAAGATTTCTCTGTGCCTCTCTGCTACCCCTCCATAATCAACTCTCTCCCTATTGTATTCTGTTTAAGAGTATGCTTCTTTCATCAGTACTTGTATTATTTTCTACTGATGCTGTAACCAATTACCATAAACTTTGTGGCATAAAACAACACAAATTTATTTTCTTTCAATTCTGGAAGTCAGAGGTCCAAATGTGTTTCACTGGCCTAAACCGAAAGTGCTTGCAGGGCTGCATTAGTTTTTGAAGGTTCTGGGGAAGAATTTATTTTCTTTCTTTTTAAGCTTCTAGAGGTTGCCTAGATTCTTTGGGTCATGATCCCCTTTCATCTTGAAAATCAGCTGTGGCCAGTCAAGCCTACTCACATTGCACCACCCCGATACTGATTCTCCTGACTCCTTCTTTTATATTTCAGGACTCTTGGAATGACATTGTGCCCACCCAGATAATCCAGGATAATCTCCATATTTTTAGGTCAGCTGTTTAGCAACCTTAATTCCATCTGCAATGGTAATTCCGCTGAGCCATGTAACATAACATATTCACAGGTTCCAAAGATTAAGAAGTGAATATCTTTGGGGGGCCCTTATTCTGCTTACTTGTGTACTTTTGGCTTTTTCCTGCAAGTTTTTCCTGAATACAAATATTGCAATTTGGTTAAACTTGAGTAATGAATTATTGTTCATTTTACTACCACCTCAGGTGAAAGTTCCTATTAAAGCATCTCGATGCTTTGACAATGAACAGTACGCAGCCTAATGGAAATCAAGCAGGAGGAGAGTAGGGAGGTGGGGGAAGAGGGAAGGGCCAAAACCTACCTAATGGGTACGATGAATGCTATTTGTGTGATGGGCTCACCTATAGTTGTGACTTAAGCATTACAAAAGTGATGCATGTAACTAAAAACATTTGTACCCCCTTAACATTTTGAAATTAAAAAAAAATAATAATAATGTTTGCCCTATTGGTTTTTACCTGCTTGAGACCTGTGTGTATTCATACATGTACTTGTACACATACATACATATATATATACACATGTGTACATAAAATATGTGTAAAGAATGATATAAGATTTTTAGCAAACATAGGAGGTTTTTATTTTAGTTCTTTGCATCTCGTCTCAGAAATTAGGGTCACAGGAATAGTTTAAAACTGGCTGTCTTTTGTCTCAATTTTTTATTCTCAGAAAAATCATTTTTAACTGCTTTCCCCCTGATTTATATTCTTGACATGCTCTCAAAGATTTTGTTTTTGTACTACCAATTTCCAGGAAAGTTGAAGAGACACTTTTTTTCCTTTTGCTTTAAGTGAAAAAAATTAAAATTACTGGTTTAAAACACAGTTTAATTTGTAATCACATTGGGTTTTGTCAAATTAATCAGTGACTTCTAACTGATAAATGCCACAGTTTTTTGATTTTTTTCATACTGAACACTGATCACTTTCTGCCCACAATTCCTGAACTGTTAATTTTTTAAATAAAAGCTTTTCAAAAATCAGGTGTATGCATTTGTGTGATGTATGTATATATGTGCGTGTTTAAATTTTTTCCAAAGGATGGTTGTGGCTCAATTAAGTTTTTTTAAATTTCATGCTTGAAATATGGGGATCCTGTTTTTGTTGTTGTTGTTGTTGTTTTTGTTTGTTTTAAATAAAGACTCCTAGTTCTAAAACCTCAGAAATCCCATGTGTCTTTATTTAAAAAAAAATCAAATTGGTTTATAATACATTTGATCATACCACATTGCTAAAGGTCAAAGCAGTTTTACAGAAGTATCATACTTTAACGTCAAGTCAGAAAGAAACACTCTCCAACATTAAAAAGTAGTTGCAAGTGTAATAACTCCCACACAGACCTTGAAACATTGTTTTTATGATCAGCCATCCTTTTGTTAATTAGTCTATTTTATTTTTGAAAACTTTCACATAGAGATAGCCAGATCCTTGGGAAGTTGGTGAACTTTTTATTAATCAATCCTTTTTCATCTATAAGCCTATGCAAAAACATTCCCAGATTAAGATTTTCTTGTTCCTTTGTTTGTAGCAATCTTTATTTTTAAGGCAAAAATGAAGAGGACTCCCTCAAATAGCTTTTGTTCTAAGTAATCTGAGCTGTTTGGGGAAAACATGAGAACTTTTTTAGTAAAGGAGTTGATTCCTCACTAAACTGCCATAGTTGCATGAATCTTAAGTATAGAGTTATGCTAGGGACATTCATTGTCTCCTATAAGACACTATTAGGTGGGGCCTCTCCACTACAAGGCAGGCAAGGGGAGGAGATGGACTCCGCACTCTCAGTCTTACCAGCTATCTTCTCTGACCCCCAGAGGTGAATGAGAGAGGGAAGGAGAGGGAGGTTGGGCAAACATGACAAAGCGGCTCTACTTGTGAGCCATTTTGAAAGCCCAAGAGGGGCAACTCAACTATCTTTATCAGCAAAACGAGGTGGGTTGGCCATAGGAGGAATTGCCTCTCACCAAATGTTGTATCCACGACCTCTGCAGCTCCAGCAAGCTCTCAAGAATATGGCCCAAGGCTCCATGCATATAACCAAATGGAGTTTTATAATCTTCCCCCATTTTCTTCCCACATCCTTTCAGGTTATATTAAGTACTTGCCAAAAGCAGGGGTAACTTCTTTTTTTTTT
>CAUYSK010010960.1:0-13013 GCA_963575035.1 Avahi laniger
TAATTTCTTTCTATTTTTGGTAGAGATGAGGTCTCGCTCTTGCTCAGGCTGGTCTCGAACTCCTGAGCTCAGAACGATCCGCCCACCTCGGCCTCCCAGAGAGCTAGGATTACAGGCGTGAGCCACCGCGCCCGGCCTGGAAAAATATATTTTACAATTTTTTCTAACAATTTTGTTTAACATCATATAAACTGGAAATTATTCACATTCTCAACTGGATGAAGATTTTGTTACATATATATTGAAAAATACTACTATTAAGTAATAAAAAAGAGTAAACTAGTCATACATACAAAATCCTAAATACAATCCATACATACAATACTAAAATTCCTGAAGTATTGAAATGAAATGCCTACTTATCCAATCATGTATCAATTATCCTGTCACTATTGGCTACCAGGATAACCCACTTGAAGGTATTAATAACTCCATTAAAATCTATAAACCTTTCCTGGAAAGACAAAAATGAATAAATTGCAAAAGCATTATGTTGCATAAAAGAAGCTTCACCCAAAAGACTTCATACTGCACTTTCCATTTATACCAATTTTATGCAAAATTATGTGGATAAAAAGTACATCACAGCTTGCCAGGAAGGGTTGTTTGAGGAATAAAGGAAAATTATGAAGTGATGAAAGTAATCTATATTTTTATTATTTTGTTAGTTAAAAGATTGTATACATTTGCCAAAGCTCATAGAACTGTACATCTAACAATGTTGAATTTTACTGTGTGTAAATTATAATTAAATAAATTTAACTTAAATAAAGATGAAATATGAAGTGTCTGGATATTTACATCAATATTAATCCAATTCCATTTCTCTAATAGTTCGCCGAGGTCCTAGATAAAAATGAATTTGCTGATATAAGCTCATAAAACCTGCAATAAACCTTCATTGTGTGATCGACAAGAGACTGCCCATGTAGTTGAATATGGCTTCCTGGAGTGAAAGAGGTACAAGCAAGGTTGTCAAAATGAACCTTCTCAAGACACGATTCTAATCATGCCATATCCTCTTATGGAAAAATCTCAATTCAGATATTATATTTTAGACATGGTGGGGCAAGTTTTCCTTTGATTATTATCCATTTTACATATGAACTATTAAGTTTGCTAATTCCCCAGTATAGGGATGAGAAGATAGTGCTCTCTTTAATGACTATTTTTTATTTCCAAATGCTTTTTCAAAGGAAAATGCAATTTGTTAATCTTATAAATGCACATACTGCATTTTGATTTTATGGCATTTTTCTTTCTCTCTTTCTTTGTAAAATTTAATGTGAAATAGAAATACATGATGGTTTTTAGAGAATTGCTTTCTAAATCTTACATACCTTGACCTTAAGAAAAAATCTGGATGACATTCTAGGATTATATGACTACAGAATAGAGGTCTCACAATTCTCTATGGAAAATTCCCATGTTTCAAATTCCCTATGGAAAAGTTAAAATACCATTAGAAGCACTGAATAGGAAAGCAACAATGTATATAGATAAGGACATAACAACAACAAAAAAAAACTTCAGGTCAATATCCCTCATGAATATAGACGCAAAAATCCTCAACAAAATTTTAGCAAATAGAATTCAGCAGCACATCAAAAAAATAATTCATCATACCAGGTGGGCTTTATTCCAGGGATGCAAGGCAGCTTTAACATACGCAAATCTATAAATGCAATTCACCACATAAATAAAAGGAAGAACAAAGACCATATGATTCTTTCGATAGATGCAGAAAAAATATTCTTAAAGTTAGAATGACAATTGCCCTGTATAACTTATACAAGATATTGATATTTTTTCCCCTCAGCATGCAATATGAGTCAGAACTATTCTCGTTCCTTAAAATGGAAATATGAAATTCCATTCTCCCCAAAATTCAATCCCAACTTGCCCCTCATCCAAGTCAATCAAATGTCCATTGAGTGTCCGCTCTTTTTTCTCTACTCTTTTCTGGTTTCTAGGGGAAAGTTTGGCATATGAAAAGTGGTATTTGTCCTGAGGAAGCCCTCCTTACTTTGCTTAGGAAAATGGGGTTTGTATAGGAAGAAATAGAGACTAATATCAGATATCTGTCCACACACTGTAGCCCAAAGTGCGTGCACAAGAGCATGAGTGTTTTAGGAACATGGGAAAGAAGAACTTATATAGGATAGGACAGATAGGAAAGGTGCCATGGAAGGGATGTGAAATTGAAGGTGAATGACATCAAAGTGGTATCCATCAGGGTTGGGACATCCTTGCTGCTGTCGGGTACCACAGTGCCGAACATGGCCTCCGAACCTAGCAGACGTGTACAAAAAATGTGATGAACCAGGCAAGTCGACAGTGTAAGTTTCAGTCCAAAAGCCGGCAGGCTTGTGCCACAGGAAGAGCTGATGTTGGGTCTGAGTCAGGTGGACACGTAAAATTAACCCTCGCACCAGCCATTTATATCCTCCTAAGTATGAATCCGAGAAAAACTCTCACACGTGTGCACATGTACAATATTGATATTTGGAACAGTACAATCCATAGTATTATATTAAAAAAACAGAAACAAACCATATGTTCATCGATAGTAGAAAGAAGGAATAAATCTATTGTAGTTATTCAGTAAAAATGAAAATGAATAAACTGTAGATATACACTTTAACATGGTGAATACCTAAAATATCATGTTTGGTAAAAAAAAAAAAAAGCAAGACAGAAGAATACATGCTGTTTTTATAAAGTTAATTTAGAGGAGATTCAAGGAAGGGAAACTTAAAAAATGTATTTTTAGGAGTAAATACATACATGGAAAAACTATAAGAAGAGCTAAGGATGACTGCAAAATCCAGGATATTGGTTGCCTTTGGAAGAGAGTAAGAACATGTGATAAAAAGGAACATACAAGAAGCCTCTAAGGCACTGATAACATTTTATTTCTTCAGCATGGTAGTTGCTGCATGATGATTCTTTTATTATCTTTCTTTAAACCATACGTATATTATATACACACATGTGTTTCATAATAAAAATTTAATAATTTTCTGAAATAGATAATGAAACTTTTGAAATGCCTATGGCCTTATTGTGTAACCTACTGAGCTAGAGTTCCCTGTACCACAGATCTCCTGTCTTAGCTGGAACAACTTCCAGCAAAAGAGATTTTATCTGGCCCTACCTTCAAGGAAGCCAGTTACATATTTTATAAGCCTGACCTTTCCCAAGTCTTGTATGTGTCGAACTGAAAACTCTCTCTTGGTGAATTTTGTCCATTGGTAGTAGTGCTACCCAATAGGTCATGTGTAATTTCTAACCTCTCTTTTGGTTGAATATACCCCCAAATATTTGAAAACATCTGCAAGCTTTCGTTCCCAAGTCTCCTGGGTAAGCATGCTCAAACTCCAGACCACATAAGGAATGGCTCGAGCCTTCTTTGTCCTGGCTCTCTCCTGCAAAGCCTCCTAGCTGTTTTTCAGAAAGCTTATAGTCAAGTTGTGGGAAGTGAGCTGAACACAGAAAATATATTTAAGTGCCTAACTCTGTGACACATACTGGAGGAATTTGAAAAAAGATGAATCAGTTTTGCTTAAAGGAGTAAGTATTTTAGTATTTGGTTAATTGTGTCACAGTTTAACAATTTCATCTGGTTTCGACCACTGAATAATCAGGCTGAAAACCGAGGAGAGGTAAATAATTATAATCAAATTTAGCTTTGATCTTATAAAATAAGACCTGCCTCTTAGAATTCATGAAAATGGTTAACATCTAAACATCAATATTAGTAACATGATGGACAAAAAGTTTCTTGTGCAAGCATTTAAGTGAGTCTTTCTCCCTCCCTCCTGGCCAGGTATCTGCCCAGTATTTATTCATTGTTTATGAAGAGACATTTTTGGAACTCTGGTGTATTTCAATTAGACTCCATTGGAAGGCATACCCAAGCCCTTTCATCGTGACTTACTAGCTGTTGTTCTGCTCTTCGACTTCCTCATCTGTAAATTGGCGATAATTCTGTTCCTACTCCATAGCATGGTGGTCAGCATGGGATGTAATGATGATTTTGAAGAGCTCAGACCAGGGCCCAGCACAAGGTGAAGTTTCAGTGAATATGAGTAAGCTTTGCTGTTATCTTCTTCGTAAGATCAAGGATTTCACAGCCCACGAATCCACAACTCCAGGTATCTTCTTGACCATCCTCTGGGGACTTCTGTTTCTTCTCAAGGACTTCTCCCTTTGCAAACCAAGCTCACATGCTTGAGGTGATCCCAGCATTCTTCCAACCTGGAAGTTGAGATGGGGCAGACCAAGAACCCCATTTAGTTTGGCTGGCAAAGAAATAATAATAGTAATTTTGAAAATTGGGATTTCACTTAAAATCCAGAATTCTAGTGTCTCTTTAAAAACTGCAGTATCCACCATTATGGGACTGTTTTCTCGGGGTACCAACTGGCTGGAGCTGAGCAACGGCTGCCCCTGCTCCCCAGGGCACGCAGTCCCCAATCCTCTACAACCTCCATGTCACTCACTTCACTCACAGACACACACCCAGCCTCCGTGGTCAAATGAGTTTGCGATCCTTCCTCTTCCTCACTGAATAGAGCTTTCTTTATTGAGAATATGAGTTTGAGTTTTGCTATCATACATTTTAACTTTTGATTTTTTTAGGAGATTTTGAGTCTCTTCTTACTTGTTAGAGAAACTTTTTTTTATTTTTTTCCTGAAGCAGGTTTCTCTTTGTACTCTCCAAGAACAGCTTGCTGGCTTGCAAAAAAGAAGAAGCCGAGATCTTTGGGGAGCTGTCAGAAAGAGCAGATGCAGCCCCAGCATGGCGCTCCTGATCCCTGCAAGTGGCACCGTAACACTTTATTTGTAAAGAGGAGGACAGAGAACTCCTCTTCTCCCCACTCCTAGATTTGCATTTTATTAGGCACCCAGTAGGATGGTTTGTAAATTGCTGTCTTCACTAGCAGATCTCTCTATCAACCCCCAGCCTACCAGAGGGCAAAACACACGGATGCTAAAAACAGGATGGTGTTAAAAGGAATCGGAAAATGCAGCTCACAGCTGTGACTTTTCTTCTTCAAAAAGTGCCTTTTGTTTGTAAGATTTCTGAGGGAAATAAATGGTCTCTGCAGAGATACACGGTGGTAGGACAAGGCTCAGTAGAGGAAGGTTGTCACAGGGAGGAGAGGCAGAGAAACTAGGGTTTACATTTTGCATCTCCATTTGTTGGCCATGTGTTCTGCCATAAACGACTTCAAGCTCAGCCTCAGTTTCCTTAGAACATTTTCGCAGAGTGGGTTCGGATGCAATAGAGCAAAGCATGTAACTTGCCTGGCCATCTCCGTTTGCCCATTGCCCCTCATCTTCGCAGTTCCTTTGTCCACGATCCTATATTAAATTCTGCCTCAATGAGCAGTAGGAAGATTGTACCTTCCGAAGACCTCAGATTTACTTCATAAGCTCAGTTCATGCTATATTTTAATCATGCTAGAGAAAACTTGCTCTTGAAACAAGGAAAATAAAAAGGCCTAAGTGTTCCCCAGAATTTTATTAACCGGAAGGTGGAAAACTACTACATGCTGTTATGATTACCTTCAGGCAGGGACATGTCCTGGGGAAGATTTTGAAACATGGAAGAAAAACCAGTTGTGCTGGGTTGAGTTTGTCTTTAAATACACATTATGGAAAGTGGATAACCTATATAGGGTACATTTGACACCTCCCTTGGTGTCAGAACAACCTAGTACCTGGCTACTCTGCAGTCAGTTCGGTCCGCCTTCAATACAATTTGGATTTAAAAAGTAAAGCTATCAGCTTATCACCAACAAGATAGGGAGGTACAATTGAAGTTTGGGATCAAAGTTAAATAACTTCTTGTCTTTTTCTTAAGTATCAGACTTCATAAAGAAACCAAACCTTCTTGATTTTATTTTCATAGGTATGTGGGGGCTAAATTTGCCCTAGCTCTTTCATTGTTCTAGGATGTCGAGAAGGGATTGGACTGTTGAATTGTCCCCACTTTTTCCCCTGCCGGATGCTGAGATAAGATCTTCCAGACACCTGGAAAGTTGAAGTCAGTGATCTCTGAGAGTCTGTTCCAGGCCTGTGGCTCAGTGAAGCTCCGTAATATTCACTATGTAGGCTGACGAGGTCCAGATCTCTTGTGCCTGTGCATTTCTGATGATGCCTGTCACCATGAAGCAAAGACCACCTCCCCTGCAGTTACTACCTCACTCATGTAAAGAACTTCATTTCAGTACTTAATACACTTCGTTGTAATTATGTGCTTATGTATCTCTTGCCTTTGAACTTCCTGAGGACAAAGATCAGCTCTCGCCCATCTTGTTATTCCTGACACATAGCACCGTGGCAAGTATTTTGTAGGAGGCAAGTCTAGAACTGCGTTGGATGGAGTAGAATGAATGAATGTGGCACCTGATACAGTCAAAGCTACAGCCTACCTTTCTCTTATTCACACTGGTATGTCCCCAACATGGGAAAAGATTTGGCTAAACAGGAAAAGGCTATTTGGAGGAAAAAGACCCATCTGTGTTCCAGCTGTTTAGCCCAGCTTTGCCCCTGGGGGGGGGGAGGATGGTGGGAGAGGAGGTTAATGAAATAGACAGGGTCCAAAAAAGCATAAAGGAGCAGGCAGACATCAACAACGACGACAGTGACACATTGGATTTTATTGGTTTGTTTTGTTTTAACCACGGTTAGAAAAAGAAAACAAAACCTGCCCCCTCCCTTCCTGTAGCCCATTCTTTTCCAAAGGAAAGGTTATGGGGGAAGGGGACTGTACCTTTACCATCAGTATCACCCTCAGATGCCCAGGCTTCACCCTCTTTACCCCGAGCACCACGAGGAGGGTTGTCCACGCGGGGTTGTGTACATGTGGAAAGGGCCTGAATCAAAGATCTAGTCCCTTGTCTACATCCCCCCAGCAGCTTGGGGTGAACAAGACAGTCAGAGCCTCTGAGGCACCCACTGGGCTAGGGCTGGGGAACCGAGTGGGCTCGGACCCCGGTGGGGTCCTCTGCTGAAACGATCCGCGGTGCTGTGGCCCTTAGGTGTTATTAACCCTCTCCCCCGAGACCCCCGCTGATCTCTCTCTTGTCACCTTTTCCCTTCTGTCTAAGCTTTGTCTTCAACCCAGGAAATCTGTTACTGTTAGAGATGGTAAACAAGGCCTTGCTCTCTTTCATAATGTTTTCCCAAACGTTTTTCAATGCCCTCTGGTACTTTCTGAAATTTTCTAAGAATCACGCCTTTGGAAAACAAAACAAGTAATACTGCCTCTCCTGCCTCTGCTTTCTTTCTAGTGTCACCTCCCTTTCCTGACGCAATAAACAAGGAAATGTGTTAGCTGCCTTAATGGGAGCGGGGGTAGGAAATGGTAGGAACATAAAAAAGTGGTAGGAAAAAACCACGGTTACAGTTTCAAATATACCGTCTTGTCACATTTCTTTCCTATTCTGTGGATTTTAGAGTTCACCCTATAGACAAAGGGAAGCCATAGAATTTTGAGCAATGTAGCAACATGATCAAAGTTGACCTTGATGGCTGACATATCTGTCTGGAAGGCTTTGTTTGTCAATTCATACCTTTCATGAGTCTATCTGTTCCCAGTATTTACTAGGAGTTGTGAGGGGTATATGAAGTAAAAGACAAGACCCATGTCTTGAAAGTGCCTTAAAAATTTAGGGAAATGAGGCTGGGCTTCATGGGTTATGCCTGTAATCCCAGCGCTTTGGGAGGCCAAGGTGAGAGGATTGCTTGAGACCAGGAGTTTGAGACCAGCCTGAGCAACATGGTGAGACCCTATCTCTACAAAAAATAGAAAAATTATCTGGGTGTGGTGCTGCATGCCTGTAGTCCCAGCTACTTGGAAAGCCAAGGCAGGAGATTGCTTGAGCCCAGGAGTTCGAGGTTGCAGTGAGCTATGATGATGCCGCTGCATTCTAGCCTGGGCAGCAGAGCAAGACCCAATCTCAAAAACAAAAAACAAAACAAAACTAAAAACCAAAAACAAAAAACAAAATTAAAAAAAGTAGGGGAATGCAATATTTTATCCATAAGAAACAAGAACTAAGTATGTGTGTAAACCAGTCTCGGGGGGTACAGCATGAACTGTAAGTATTATAGGGTTGGAAAGAGCTAGAGGCTTGGTGAAGGCTTTCTGAAGAGGAGATATTGTGAGCTGAGCCTCAAAGGATGGATGAGTAGACACATGGACGAGGGTGTGAGGGAGAGGCGAGTCGAGGGCAAATGGTGTTGTGATGGGTACGTGCTGTTTGCCCTCCTCAGCACCCATTTCCTCTCCTACCTTCCCAACAGGCCCTAATATTTGTATGGGGACCCACATCGCTCTGGGGAACTGACTTCACCCCCACGTCTAGGCTGTCATTCCATCCCCCAGGTGTCAGTGACTAATTTGGAGGACATTTGCTTGAAATGGTGGGATAAACGGGTCACTTTCTGTGATCAGTTCAGTGTGCAGGTGTGAGGCCAGGAACTGCTGCACAAGAGAAGCCGTCTTTAGAGTGATGCCAAAGCACAGAGTGAGACATAGTCAAGGGAACTGGAGAAAAATAGTTGAAGAGATCTCCGGATCAAGCCACACTTGAAGCTTACCCAACATGCAACTTGTCAGTCATATGATACAGTACAAGCCTCTTGACTTGGATTTTCTGTTCCTTGTGCTCAAACACATCGCCTAAGAGAGCTGTTGGAAGTACGCTGGTGCATGCTTGGAGGTAAGGAGTAGACCCCGTGGAGGGAAGATTTGAGATTGCGGAAGGAGCGAATGGTGACAGACTGAGGTTGGTTAAGTGAAGTCAGGGTCTTCAGTGCTAGACAGAGACAGACACATGTGGATGGGCATCAGTGCCCCTGCTTGATGATAGGAAAAAGTTACTAAACATTCTGCAGAGACGTAAGAATGAGACTGGCCACTAAAACCCAGAATCAGAAATCATATGATGGGCCTGGGGAAGACTTTCGTCTTAGTTTCCAGTTTCTCTTTTTCCCAGAGGAGGACCCACGGGGCCAGTTAGTACTTCCTCGAGCCTTTATTTTGTCAGGTGTCATCTTTACACCAGGCTTCTGTAGCTGCCCCCATAAAGTTTAAAAGTTGGTGTGTATAAGTTTATGTGTTTCCTTGTAAAATGCATTTTGCTATATTGCTTCTACTTGAAATAAAATGTGTTTCCAAAGTTATAAATATGAAGTTTAGAGAAGAACATATTTCTTGGTAGGAATTTATTCCCTGTGACACATTTTGAAATTTGTTTTCCATTTTTCTTTATCTCTGTTCCTTCGGAACGGTGTTTGTTTTTGTCATTATGCGAGATTTGCAGCCAAACACTCTATAGTGTTTGTATATTCTTCCTTAATCAGATAAGAAAATCACTCTAAAGCTTTATCTAGAAATTTCCATAGCAAGTATAGTTTTAAATAAATTCAAATAACATTATGAAAGGGACCAAATCTCAATAGATGTGAACACAATTGTCCATAGGAAATACAAACTCTGTGCAGGTAATGGATGGTATGATTTCACATGAAATTCTAAGCTCAAAGACGATGTAAGATTCACATTTTTCAGGTTATATTACTTAATAAGAAGGAATATCTTGTACCTTATGATTTATTTCACAACAGACTATTTCTTTCCACTGTATGTTATTGATTTTTATGGGGAACTGTGTGGTTTCCAAGCACCTGCTGCTATGGACACTACTTAATACATCTCATTGGGTAGCACTTTGGAGCCCGTAGGCTCTGGGTGCCTCATAAAGGTGTTCTTTGGAGGATTTGGGCTGCAGATCTGACATAAAGTTTAGTTGGCCAGTTACAGTTTAGTTTTCAGGGGCGAAATCAATGATAAAAGTTGAATTTTCTGAGTCTTTGTATTTTCATCTCACTATAATTCCTAAATGCGCTATCTGTAAGAAAATGCCAGTGATTGTTTTTTTTTCAAATGGGAAGAAGTGAGGGGCTAGATGGACCCAATAAACATGGTATTCATTTTAAAAATCCGATCAGGATATGCATATGGAAAGCTATTCCACCATCCATCTAATCATTTAGTTACTGATAATAACACATATTGAAAGCTTAGTTTGTTCCAGGAACTGAGCCGTCAATGCTGTTTCTAGCAGAGCCCCAGAATCCTAAATTGGCTAGCAATCAAATTCTCAATTAGACTGGAGTATGTGGATCCTCTCAAAGAGAGAAACACTGGAGCCAGAAATCAACAGAGATGTTATCAGATAAAATGATTCCATGGGGAATAGCTGCTTCTTGTCCACAACAATGTTTTCCAGCTGGTGTATCATGCAATACAAGTGCGTTAAAAAAAAAAAAAACTTAAATAGTGGATGAGAGCCTCTTTCTTGTCCTTCCACATTCTGTTAACTTTGCTTAATCTGATAAGCTTGTAATACCTTAGTAGATTTTTATTTGATTAACACAGCATTCCTCAAAATATGTTTCATAGAATACTACTTCTGCAAGGTAGTTCAATAAAAAAAATTATTGTGAAGTCCGTTAAGTATGGGAAACTCTACAAATTATTTGCCTTTTTTGGAGGCATTATTTGCATGCTAATGGCTCTGAAAAGTCCTGTAGTAAAGAGATTTAACTGTCCAGATTCTCCCTAACTTGATCGTAGAATTATTTTATGTGGTTTATGGTTGTGTCTTTTTCCTGCTCCCTTTCTAGGAAAGTCAACACTATTGAACATCGAAAAGGACAGGCAGCTGGCAGCCATGGTGGCTCTGATGCCAAAGCAGCTTATGTGGGGTACCAGGAGAGCAAGAGTCTAATTTTTGCCAGCCATGCCTTTTTCCATGCAGCATTGTTACCAAAGAAACAAGGCAACGTGGATATGCATCTACATGATTTATTACCAACAATAACCCAACCAGAGATAACAGAAAAGGCAATAGGTACATGACAAGGCGTCTCACATATGAGATTTACAAATTCATAAAACAAGGCAATATTTATTGCATTGCTCCCTTCTCTATTCTACAAAGCTTCTCGACCAGTACCTCTCTGGGGCTGATCCACAATGCCAGCTAGCCTAATGCCATGTTAGTCTTCTAGCAAGGAGCCACCTTTCTTTGATTAGATCAGGGTATTTCCAAGCATAGTTACACACATGCATGCACGTGTACACATACACACACACACACACACACACACACACACACACACACACACTCGCGAGAATAAAAGTTAAATTAAATTTAAATTTAAAGAAGAAAACTAAAAATAGAACTACCATATGATCCAACAATCCCAGTACCGGGTATTTATTTAAAGGAAAGAAAATCAGTATACCAAAGACATACCTGCACCTTCATGCTTACTGCAGCACTGTTTGTAATAGTTAAGATATGGAATCAGCCTAAGTGTCCCTCAACAGATGAATGTTCTTACTCATGCAGTATTTATCCTTACATGCCTGATGTATTTTACTTAACATAACGTCCTCCAGGCTCATCTATGTTGCCACAAATGACAAAATTTCATTATTTTTACAGCTGAATAGTATTCCATTGTGTATATATACCACATTTTCTTTATACATTCATCTGTATAATTTTTATTATTTAAAGGTAATCAATATTTTTAGTTTTTTGAGGAACCTCCATTCTGATGTCCAGAGTGGCTATGTTAATTTACATCCCCACTGAATATTGTATGAGAGTTCCCTTTTCTCTGCACCCTCTCCAACATTTATTATTCTTTGTTTTTGTGCTGATAGCCGTTCTAACTAGGGTGAGAAGATATTTCACTGTGATTTTGATTTGCATTTCTCTGATAATTAGTAATGTTGAGAAATTTTTTAATATACTTGGCTATTTGTATGTCTTCTTTCGAGATTGTCTATTCGTATTATTTGCCTATTTTTAATCAAATTATTATTTTTTGCTGTTGAGTTGTTTGAGTTTTTTGTATATTCTGGATATTCATCCCTTATCAGGTGTTTGGCTTTTCTATTTATTCCTGGTATTGAAAAAGGAGGTATTGGTAGGTTATATGTGTCCAGGAATTTATCCATTTCCTCTAGGTTTTCTAATTTGTTGGTGGATTGTTGTTCATAATAGTGCCTAATGATCTTTTGTATTTCTGTAGTATCAGTTGTAATGTCTTCTTTTTTGTTTCTGATTTTATGCAATTGGGTCTTCTCTTCTTTTTTAACTTAGGCTAGCTAATGGTTTGTCAATTTTATTTATATTTTCAAAAAACCAACTTTTCATTTTGTTGATCTTTTATTTTTTTAGTCTATTTCATTTAGATATTTATTTATTTCATATTTGTTATTTCTTTACTTCTGCTAATTTTGAGTTTTGTCTGTTCTTGCTTTTATGGTTCCTGAAGGTACATCATTAGATTCACCAATACAATGGTTTTAATAGAAACCATTCTACTTTGTTTATGTAGGCATTTATTGCTGTAAACTTCTCACTTAGTACTGGTTTTTCTGTATGCCACAGGTTTTGGTATTTTGTGTTTCCATTTTTGTTTATTTCAAGTAATTTTTTGATTTCCTTCTTTATTTCTTCATTGATCCAGTGGTTTTTCAGGAGTGTTACTTAATTTTCATGTATATTTGCAACTTCCAGAGTTCCTCTTGTTGATTTTTAACGTTATTCCACTGTAGCCTGAAAAAGGTACTCAATAAGATTGTAATTTTTCTTATATTTATTGAGATTGGTTTTGTTGGTTAACATGATTTTTCCTGGAGAATGTTCTATATGCTGATGAGAAGAATGCATATTCTGGAGCTATTGAATTAAATCTTCTGTAAATGTCTGTCATGTCCATTTGGTCTGTAGTACAGTTTAAGTCCAATGTTTTTTTGTTGATTTTTCTGTCTGGTGATCTGTTAGTTGCTGAGAGTAGGGTGAATTCCCCAACTATTATTGTATTGGAGTCTATCTGTCTTTAGCTCTAATAATATTTGCTTTATGTGTCTGAGTACTCCAGTGCTGGGTGAATATATATTTACAAATGCT
>CAUYSK010010963.1:0-33695 GCA_963575035.1 Avahi laniger
AGTCCCAGCTACTCGGGAGGCTGAGACAGTAGGATTGCTTGAGTCCAGGAGTTTGAGGTTGCTGTGAGCTAGGCTGACGCCACGGCACTCGCTCCAGGCAAGAGAGTGAGACTCTGTCTCAAAAAAAAAAAAAAAAAAAAAATATCATGGCACGTTTTAGAAAAACAAATCCAAATATAAGTCTGAATATGGACTGCTTCATGTAAAAATTCTAGTCAATGAGAAAAACCAAGGTCATACTAAATAAAAATATTTAATCTTCTAAAATTATGGGTTCTTCATAAAATACCCCCATTTTCTTAATTTTAAAATTGACTGCTTATTTACTTTCTTTTTCTCATCTACTGCTGTTGTGGGCCTGCCTGAATTTTGTGAGGCTGGCTCCACTTCCTTCTGAAAATAAGACTAGGAAAAATTAAGGGATAAGTGAGTTAACAACTCTTCTGAATCCATAAGCCCAGAATGGCTACCTTGAAGTGACCAGAGAACAAATGAACAGACAGGAAATGAAACTGGAAACAAAAAGCTCGTAGCTTTTGTAAAGCACTGTAGGTAAGAGTCCTGGCTCTAGAACCAGGCTGCTTGGATTCAACCCAAGCGCCAATTTCTTAGCTATGTCCTTAAGACAAGATATTTAACGTCCATGCTTGTTTGCTCATCTGTAAAAAACGCAATAATAATAGTACCTAATGCCTCATAGAAATATTATGTACATTACATGAATCAGTACATAGAAAGCACTTGGAGTAGCAAGCCGTCAATAAATGCTTATTATACAGGCACTGTTATTCTGGGAAAGCGCTCCTTCTTTCACCCCATAATTATACTACACATTCCTACACTGTCCCCAACAGACCTCTCTCCGCCCTCAAAAGAAACCACTTTTTCACAGAACTCTAGTAAGGCCAGATCTCCTGACCCTCCTAAGATGTGGTAGGGATTTCTGACCTGAGCTAGGGTAAAGTTGGTCTGTTTGCTCCCCAAGCCTGTCAAACCAGGGCCTCAGAACACATGAATGGCTGAAAATAATTTTACAAGAGTTTAGTCGATACGGAATTTTCGCTCTCGTTAAACCTTCACCACATTTATAGAATGGGGAAGCCAAAGCCCAGAGAAAGGAAACTTGCCCAAAGTCACTCGACGAATTCTGGGGAAGGGTCGAGGGAACCAGCTCTCCTGACCCTGCAAATCCAAGAGAGGAAACCAGGGCCAGGAGGGCCCCAGGCACGTTGGGCGGGCTGGGTCCCGGGCCTTAGGAAAGAGGGTCGAGTCGATCACCTTGCCTTACCTCCTTGGGATCTCCGGATCCGGTCAGCATCTTTTGTTCGTCCTCCAGACCCATGTCCAGCTACGGTTCTGGATTCAACACAAGCAGCAACAGCGGCACCTAATACACTGCAGGATCAAAAAGGACTCGCAAGGGTCACTCAGCGGATATCCGGCGACCTGGCCGGAAGTGCGGCATACTCAATCGTAGTCGCGAACACACGCTCAGATTGGCATATACTACTAGCCTCGGGCAGGGGTTAGGGGTAGCTGGTATTTGTATCTGAGGAGGTTTTGCTAAGAAACATCCTCTTAGTCACACCAGACCCAAATATATCGATCTAAGAGTATAGTTAAAACAGTAGCTCCTCAGATACTTGGGAAATGTACTAATTTATTTGACATTTCTTTAGAGTAGTTCACATTCTTACCCATATCGCTTATGGAGCCGTCCTAACTGCTGACCTTTTCAAGATGGCGGTCCGAGGACGCCACTTTCAGGCTCGCGCACCTCCCCAAGATGGCGGCGCCCGAGGCCTGGCGCGCCCGGAGTTGCTGGTTCTGTGAGGTAGCGGCGGCAACGACCATGGAGGCCACGTCCCGGGAGGCGGCGCCAGCGAAGAGCTCGGCCTCGGGCCCCAACGCTCCCCCCGCCCTGTTCGAGCTGTGCGGGCGGGCGGTGAGCGCCCATATGGGGGTTCTGGAGAGCGGGGTGTGGGGTAAGTCGCGGGGTGAGGGGCTACCTCTGGCAACGAGCGGGGGCGGCCCGGCGGCCGGGGGGCGCGGGGGGCGAGGCCGGGAGGCCCGGGGCAAGGCCCTGCCTGGGGCACTGGAAGGCAGATCGTTAGGTCAGAGCATGAATTCCGTGACTGACAGGGCTGGGCAGTAAAGACGGAGACCAAATGGGCAGGTGGACCGGCACCGCGGCCTGGCTGAGGGGCGCGGGGGGCGAGGCCAGGAGGCCGGGTCTGAGGCAAAGCAGGCAGGGCCCGGGCGATAGAAGCTGGACTGGCGTGCTGGAGCTGTGGGCTCCGAACTGACACTCGGCTGGGCCGCTCTGAGGAGTCTCGGATGTCGAACCGGTGGGCAGGGATGGCCCACCTGCCCGGGGGCAGGGGCCGAGGTTGGGAGGCCCGGCCTAAGGCAAGGAGGCCAGGCCCGGGGCCACCTAACCTGACCGACGGCCGGAGGCCTTGGGTATCTGTCCTGACACACCAGAGGTACCGAGACTCGGGAGGCCAAGCTGATGGGCGGGGGCAGGACAGCGGATTGGAGTGCAAGGGAATGGGGCTGGGGGAGAGGCCGAAAGGCTCGGGGCACCGCGGCCTTTCAGACGGCCCAGGGCTGACGGGAGCGAACTGGCGACCGAGGCCTCGGGTGCCAAACTGATTGAGCGGCTGACCGACCGGCAGGGCAGGGAGCGCCAGAGGCCACTCGGATGGGCTCAAGCGGCGAGAAGGGCCTGAGAGCAAGTAGATGGGGACCTGCAGATGGGGACCTTAGCAAACGCTCGATGACGGACAGGCGGGAAGGGCCAAGGAAGCCCCAGGCGGCGCGACGGCCGGGGGATCCCGGACCGACTGGCTGGAATGGGAGGGGGGCGCGTCGCTGCTAAGAGGCCTTAGTCGGAATGGGAGTGAACGAGGCCCCAGGCCTGAGGGCGGCCGGGCCGAAGTGTCGGGCCCTCGGTGGAGAGTGTCCAGGCTGAACAGCGAAGGCGGGCGGCCTGGGCACAGGGACGAGCCGCCGGCAAGGGCGAACTGACCAGTTGGGCTGGCGGGCCCGGGAGTCCGGGCCGATAACGGAGGAGAGGAGGCCTGCTGCCACGGGGAGGCCAGGCTGTGGGGTGGGTACCACTGGCCACGGCCTGGCAGCTGATGAGGGAAACTGGGGCCCGCGACCTGAGGAGAATAAAAGAGGGGAAGAGGAGAATAAAAAGGAAAGAGAAGGCTCTGCGAAGCAGGCTTGGCTGCCCAGGGGACTAGGGAGGCCTTGGGCCCGACAGACTGGTGGTGTGAGGGGGGTGGGGTCCAGAGGCCGGGGCTGAAGTAGGGTAAGGCGATCGCAGGCCGGGCGGAGGGCCTGGGGTTGGGGGTGGCAGGGGAGGAGGCCCTGGGCCTTGGGGGGGGGCGTTCCATGAGGAGGCCTTAGGGGTGGTGGCAGTAGTGTCTTTGCCAGGAGGAAGGCCCTGGTCAGGTCAGGGGTAAGGGCTTGAGGCCTAGGAGGGGATGGGGGGTTGCACTCTGAGAGGGTGGGTCTAGCGAAAAGGCCTTGGAGTTTGGGGAGTTGGGGCTCCAGAGTAAGCCCTAAAGCTGTGGAGGCCCTTGGTGGTCAGAACGGGGCACCAGTACTGATGAGGCCCAAGTGCCTTCCTGTAGTAGGGGGTGGGGAGAGACTGCTGGAAGGCCTCAGGCCCTGTGGGTGGGGATTGCGGAGGCCCTGTGCCAGCCAGGAAAGAAGGCTCAGGCCGGACCCCTGGGGAATGGGAGAAAAGTTTCAGTGGAACTGAGCAGGGGGCTCAGAGAAATCCTAGGGAATGTGGAAGAAGGCAGAGAGGGTTTGGCTGTGTCAGCCTGGATCTTCTGGGATGCTGAACCTGGCTAGAAGGGGAGACGACTGGGTGTAGAGGCCACAGGTTGGGAAGAGGAGACATTAAAGGTATAGGCTAGAAGGAAGCAAGGAGGAGCCTGGCTTAAGAGACTGGAGAAAGGAAGAGAGGAGTTTGTGGGTAATAGGAGATGAGAATTCCTGTGGCTGTGAGAGGGGATGGCTAAACAGAGGGGAGCAGATTGGAGGGAAAGGGGGTAAGGCTCTGGAGGAACTTCTTTCTCTATTGCCTCTTCCCCCCAGAACAAACAAGCGACAGTTTACTGAATCTCCTTTTCCTCCTCCCTTCCCCCATCACTGCTGTACGTACTACCACCATTATTACTGGTTGAGCCCCAAGCCAGGTTGAGAGGAGACAGGGGAGAAAGAGCTCCTATGGGCCTAGACCAGGTAAACAGTCACACAGAAAAAGTGAATCAAGTAAGGCCTTTTAGAAGAAGGGCCAAGGAAGAGGCCCACTAAGCACTGCTATTTTGGAGGAAGGTCTCAATGTGGGCTAACAGCCATGAAAAGCTTCCCAGAGGTTGTGGACTAGCATTGCTTTTTGTGTAACGAGTAGGGGTAAGTGAGTGAATACAGGCAGCAGGAATGGGTACAATGAGGAAACTTAAGTAGAATAAGGTATATTATACCTTTCATGCCAGAATATGGAATTTGGACTTTATTTGTTTATTTATTTATTTTTTTATAGAGATGGGGTCTCGCTCTTGCTCAGGCTGGTGTCAAATTCCTGACCTCAAGCCATCCTCCTGCCTTGATCTCCCAGAGTGCTAGGATTACAGGCGTGACCCGCCATGCCTGGCCCTGGACTTTATCTTGAATGCAGTAGAGAGCCTTTGAAAGGTTTTGAAGAGGGGAATGTCATAGCAAGAGCAGGATGAAGAGAGACTAGAGAGAAACTGAGGTCAAGGAGAGCAGTTAGGCTGTTGCAGTAGTCCACATGAATAATGATGACACCTACATTAGTGTAATTGCATAGGAAATTAACAGTTTTCATTCAGCAGGTACGTTGAGTACTTACTATGTACTAAGAATTATACTAGATGCTTGAATATCAAGATTCACTTATTCCACAAGTAAAAATAAAAGGAGATGCTGGAATGGAAGTTTTGGTATACTCTGAGATATTAGACTTGTTCTTGATAGGACAGAGATGCTATTGACAGGATAAAAATAATAATAGCCAACAACATTTAGTGAGTTTCTTATGGCCAGGCATTGTTTTAAACAGATTACATGCATGATCTCCTTTAATCTTCATGACAATATGAGGTAGTTATTATTATCTCCATTTTAATTTTTTTTTTTTTTTTTTTTTGAGACAGAGTTTCACTCTGTTGCCCAGGCTAGAGTGCCATGGTGTCAGCCTAGCTCACAGCAACCTCAAACTCCTGGGCTCAAGCAATCCTACTGCCTCAGCCTCCCAAGTAGCTAGGATTACAGACATGTGCCATTTTTTTCTATATATTTTTAGTTGTCCAGCTAATTTCTTTCTGTTTTTAGTAGAGACGGGGTCTCGCTCTTGCTCAGGCCGATCTCAAACTCCTGAGCTCAAATGATCCACCCGCCTCGGCCTCCCAGAGTGTGAGGATTACAGGCGTGAGCCACCGTGCCTGGCCCTCAATTTTAAAATGGAGATAATAGGCCAGGCGGGGTGGCTCACGCCTGTAATCCTAGCACTCTGGGAGGCCGAGTTGGGTGGATCATTTGCGCTCAGGAGTTTGAGACCAGCCTGAGCAAAGGCCAGACCCCATCTCTACTATAAATAGAAAGAAATTAGCCAAAAACAACTAAAAATAAAAAAAAAAAATTATCTGGACACGGTGGTGTGTGCCGCTAGTCCCAGCTACCCGGGAGGCTGAGGCAGTAGGATGGTTTGAGCCCAGGAGTTTGAGGTTGCTGTGAGCTAGGCCGATGCCACGGCACTCTAGCCCAGGCATGAGAGTGGACTCTGTCTCAAATAAATAAATAAAATTAAGGAAACTGAGGCTTAAAGAGGCTTAAATAATTTGTCCAAGGATTCATTTTAACTAAATGTTACAGTCAGGATTTCACCTAGATTTGTCAAACTCTAGAGATTAAGCCCTTTGTCACTATACTATAATGCCTCTCAGAACTAGAGTAGTTGGCAAGAGCAGGTTTTGTTTTTAAGATATATTGAATAGATTATAGAGGTTAATTGTCTCTGTTCTTCACAGAACAGTACTAGTTCAGGGTATAGCAGTTTCCCAAAGGATGGAAGTGGTTAGTCTGGAATAATGGGAAAGGAATTCAGGAAAGACTTCATAAAGGGCATGTGATACTTGAAAGATGAGTAGTTGATAACTGAAAGTGGCAAGGACATTCCTGTTGGAGAGAACAGCATGGCAAAGGTACACAAACAGAAAGCGGCTTAATATGTTAGGTAAATGAAAAAAGTAGTTTAATGTGGCTGAGGTGTAGGAGGCAAAGCAGGGAGCTGAAAAGTTAGTAGGGTAGATTTTGAAGAACTTTTTATAACACATATTCAGTAGTAGGACTAGGACCTTTTCAATGCAGAATGGTTCATTATGTTTGGGCAGAAGTGAACTAACCAGCTCCTAAATGAGCATGTCAAGCTCATTTATCACGTCAGCTTGTTTTGTGGGATTATCTCACCCTTGCCCCTGAAATTCCAGCTCCCAACTGAGTGGCTGATGATAAGTGGGCCAGAGTTTGGAATAGACTTAGATTAGTTTCTATAGGTTCCATTTATCAAATAAGTCTGCCCTTGCATTTTCCTTTCCAATAGGATAAATAATGCTTGGAACCCTGTGGGGGTGGGGGGGAAGTAAACTTTGTGTTTTGGTTTTTGTAGCCCTCCCAGGCCCAATTCTTCAAAGCATCTTACCTCTACTGAATATATATTACTTGGAAAGGATTGAGGAAACTGCCCTCAAGAAAGGTGAGTATCTTTCTGTCTCTTTCTCAGGCATCATGATGTTTTTCAGGTAAATATTATACCTGATACCAGCATAGAACTTCACACTTTTCAAAAAGTACCTTCACACCTACTTTCTTTCTTTCTGATTCCTCAGAGTCCTGTGAAACACAAAGCAAGTATATGATCCTTATTATACTGATAAAAGTAAGACACAGGCACACCACGATTAAAAGCAAAAGCCAGAACTAGAACCCAGATCTTCTGAATTTTAGTTTTTCTATTTAACCAAGCTGCCTCCCCTCATTGGACACATCCATTAACAGCTAACATTTAACCCTGATGTGCCAAGCACTGTCCTAGGCACTTTACCCAGAGAAACTCATTTAATCTTTTCAACTACCCTATTATTATCTATTAACTATTAACTACATTTTACAGATGAGGAAACTGAAGTACAGAGAAACTAAGTAACTTGCCCAAAGTCACATAGCTAGAGTGTAGTTTGCTGAAAATCAAACCCAGGCAGTCTGTCTGTAGAGCCAGTGTTCTTAACCACACTGCCATATTGCTCCTGTAAACCCAAAGGACAACATGAAAGGCTGGTATACTTCACTCACAGTGGCCAGGAAGCAGCCAAGCAAGTGTGATATTTCTCCCTACAGGCCTCTCTACTCAGGCCATCTGGCGCCGACTCTGGGATGAGCTGATGAAGACAAGGCCTTCCAGTTTGGAAGTAAGTTAAGGTATCAGGTAGAACTCTGGACTGATTTTGCACAGAGAAAGCAGGAATAGCACACAGACACAAGCTGGGTACTGGTAAAGTGCAGGGGCAGAGATGAAATCGATTTGGGAGGAGGGCTCTGATGGTTTGTCATAAGGTTCTGGCCCATTTGGCATTTGTTACTAACTTGCTTGCTCACCATTTTTGTAAGGGACACAAAACAGGAAAGAGTAGTGATCAAAAGGGATGGCAGAGCCAGGATTCCTAGAGTTGTTGAAGGAGTTGGTGCCAATGGTCAAATCTAACAAAATATAATTTAACAGAATAAACCAAGCTTCACTAAGTCTAAAAAATTCCAATTGCAGTGCCTCAGCGTAGGTTAGATGGGTCTGGCTTAGTAGCAGTTTGTATAAAAAAGATTAGGGGAGTTTAGTCAACAACATGTTAAAGCCACTTATGACTATACCCCGAGCTGTGTGAACTAATGTAAATATAATACAGGCTGAACGACAAGGGGGACATAGTCCTGCCTTGCTCTGCAGTGGTCAGGCTACCCCTGGAGTATGGAGAAAGAAGCCAAAACCACATTGTATGAGACACATTTGGAAGACTGGAGATGTTTTTCCTGAAAAAGAGAAGATATGGGAAGGAAACCTGAATCATCTTGAAATATATGAATGATTATCACATAAAAGAGATTAATAGATTTTTTCTGGGTGAAAGCTAAAGGAGGATATATTTTTGCTAAATTGAAGGTAAAACTTAAACTCTGAGCTCATCAGTGATGAAATAAGCTAATTCTAGAGGTAATAAGTTTCCCATAACTATGTGTTCAAATAGAGGCTGGATAACTCCTCGACACAAGGGTATTGTACAGGGAATTCAGCATTGTAGACAGGATTGGATAAGATGACTTTTAGGGCTCTTTTAGCCCTGAGATTCTATTATTAGCTGATTCAGATATAAATCACTGGAGCTCTCATTTAAGCAGAATTTCTTTTGCTGCTCCATAATTAGGTGACAGGACAGATTTAGTTCAATAAACATTTATTAACACTTACTACTACTTGGAAGGCTGAAGCAGAAGGATTGCTTGAGCACAGGAGTTCAAGAGCAGCCTGGGCAACATAACAAGACCCCCATCTCAAAACAAAACAAAAAAAAAGCTTACTACATACCAGATCTCACACTAGATATTAGAAGTATAAACACAGTCCCTAATCTTGAGGACCTAGCAGTTTAATGAGGAAATCTACAAATAGATCACATGTGATAGGATAAGTGGTGTGATCAAAGGTAGTAAGGAGGTTGAGGGAAAAGGGAGCAAGAAAGTCTTTACGAGGAAGTAGTATTTGAACTGGGTTTAATATAGTGAAAAAAAATGCTAGAATCAAGAACTGGAGATTTAATTTCTGGGATGCACGGAGTTCAGTAACATTCAGCCCCATGTCCTTCAGCTTTTCCACTTTCAGGTCTGGATTGCAACCCTTGGAGTTCAGAATGAGAACACTTGAGACCCAACAAAATCCTCAGACTCTAGGCCTTATGAGGAAGAGAAGTGAATGCAAGAGTGTTAGAAAATAACGGCTTTCTGCCATCTCTAAGGAAACATCAGATTCATTTTGTCCCAGTATTTCACAAGCAATTTGTATGGTTTGACCAGCAGATAATGAAGATTGTAATAATACCTTTCTCTTGAAGAAAGCTTTCTTTTTCCAACATTATCTCAAGCTTCCTGGAAAAGAATGTTATCCTGTTATCTTGGCTGAAAGCATTTCAGAACATTTAGAAGGCCTCAGGCGTGGTGGCCCAATAGTAACTTAGGCAGAGATCCTGACCTGGAGCTTACCCATTCCAAAGGGTGTCTTATGCTTCCCACTGTTTGCACAACAGTAACCTTCACCTCACTCGTAAATCAAAAACGCCTTACTGAGTGCCTGCTCAGTTCCATACACTATTCTATTATAGATTCTAAGGATACAATGGTGAACAAGATAGTTATAGCCTATAACTGTTTATAAAGCAATAGTATTTGAAACTGTGTAGTACTAGTGTATACAAAGAGATCTGTAGAATAGAATACTCTGGAGACAAAGCAATGGAGAAATGAAGCGTTACTCAATAAATGCGTCTCTAGCAGTTGGTTAACCATTTGGAAAAAATAGAGTCTCACTTAACAATATACTCAAATTATTTCTATACAGATTAAAAATTGTAGAAAGTAAAAGCACACCAGGCATGGTGGCCCATGCCTGTAATCTCAGCACTTTGGTAGGCCAAGGAGGGAGGATCACTTGAGGTCAGAAGTTCAAGACGAGCCTGAGCAACATAGTGAGACCCCATCTCTACAAAAAATAGAAAAATTAGCTGGGCGCGGTAGCACACACCTGTAGTCCCAGCTACTAGGATCGCTTGAGCCTAGGAATTTGAGGTTGCAGTGAGCTATGATCATGCCACTGCCCTCATGTCTGGGCAACAAAGCAGACAAAATAAAAATAAAATAGAAGCACAAAACAACTAAAAGAGAATAAAGGTGACTGGCTATCAAAACTCAGGATAGAGAGAGTGCTAATTATTAAATGGGCAGACCCAAAAAAGAAAATACAGACATATTTAACCACATAAAATACTAACACCATAAACAAATTTTAAAAGGTAAATAAGCTGGGGAAGAACATTTGCAACAATATTTACAAAACAGAGGGATACAGAGAATAAGAAAAAGACAAACATCCCAGTAGAGTAAAACAAGTAAAGATTTGGACAAGTCACACAATATAAAAAAATCTCCAATAAAGTGAAAAATGTTCAACTTTATGTTAAAAAATGGGAAAGTAAAATTTTGCTTGTTAAATTAGTAAAGTCTTGTTTGGATTTGTTTTTTGTTTTAAAAGGTAATGCCTAGGGTTGGCCAGGGGTGGGTGAAATTCAGAAATTGTTACAACTTTCTTGGTGGGCAATCTGGTGATACTAAGAGATTTTAAAATAATTAAATTCTTTCGATAGAAATTCTTAGAATTTATGGTGTATAAAATTGAGATACTCATGAAGATTATTTCCAGATGTTTATTACAGCAAAGTTTAATATTAAAAGACTAGAAACAATTTAAGTATTCAATAATACAGGAATCACTAAGTATCATATGTACATATTTTGAAAATAATCACATTTTTATAGATCTAATGGTTCAGTAAAAAAAGGAAAAAAAATAAAAACAGAAAACAACCACATTCTAAAAACATTTAAATACATGGTAGTATAATGTTTTAAAAGCTCAGCATTTGAAACAGTTCAGAATTGTCTCAATATTGTAAAAACAAATATACATAGCTATTTACATATATAAAAATACTCCAGAGTTGTTTACATGTGATTTATCATTGCTTCAATATCTTTCCACAAACAATATTCTGTTAGCAGAAAAAGAATGAACAATATATAGTTTGTGAACATTGCTGGCTCTAACAACTTAGTACAAGAAGATATTTAGCCTTCCTCAGTTTGTACACACACTTCCTCTTCCCTCACCAGTGCCTGAGCTGCCAGCCTATTGAGGATGGGGCAGGGATGGTGTTGGTGGGCAAATGTCACTTCCCCTCACTGGCCGTGCCTCATTTCCCTTACCTTCACCCAAAAGAATTTAAATCACTTGTCTCGGCTGTAGTGTACAAGTCCACAAAATGAGTGGCTTGGACCAGAACTCTCAGGTATTTTTTAGCTTTGATGTTTTAGCATAGATTCTTCTAAAAGATGATGATGGAATAAAATGCAGTGAACTGCTGTCTGCTCGTGCATTAATTTGTGAGAAAGAATCCATTGAGATAGCTGTCAAAACTAACTTTACATACTCATTTAACCCTCACAAGAATGCTATGATGGTGTAGTTATCTAGCACTTTATAGATGATGAAACTGAGGCAGAAAGAGATGAAATGACTTGCCTAAGGTTACAGTTAGTGAACGGCAGAACCAGGATTCAAGTTGAAGCAGTCTGGCTCTGAATTGCACGTTCCTGATCACTATGCCGTGCTGCCCTCTGCAGTTATCACGTGTCTGAGGTGTTCCAGTTTCAAATATTCTCTCTCATTGTCTTCAACCATTAGCATGTCTGAAAAAGTCCAATATGTAATTATCTAACCTACATTTCCCACATGCCTTTCCTGGTGAGAAATAGTCATAATATCTTGGTTCACATCTTTTGTCCATATTTTAGGCCCAGATCTTATAATCACCCGATTATCTCACTTATAAAATTGGAAGGCCTTGCTAGGGTTACCTGCAGGTGTTTTTCAAGACTATGGGTGTGGGCCAGCAAATGCTAGAGTGAGGTAGGACATGAAGGACTCAGGGATAGCCTCTTTGCATCTACTCAAAGCTGAGCGGAGATTTAGTTGCTAGGTATCTTTTCCTGCTCCCGGTGAGTAAGGCCTTTCTCTGTTGCTGCTACACAGTTAACTCAAGCATAGAGAAGTCATTCCTAATTGTTACCACAATAGGCAGAGTCTGGGGAAATAGCTGGGGCAAAGGGAATTACACTTTTGCCTGGGGACAATAGAGGCCAAGCTCCTGCTAAGATTTTAAGAACCTTGGCTATGAATTGAGAGTCACTCTGATATGGAGGAATGCATGGAGGCAGGGTAAAGACCAAAGAGAAGTGTTCTACTTTTAGTCTTGGTGAACCTCAGGCCCCCACTACCTTTACTTAAGGCCAAACAAGCAGCCTGCTTAACAGGCTATACCTCTGTTTCACATTGCCCATCAGGGCTAACAGCAACAGCAGTAACATCTACTTTGTATTTTAGTTTACAAAGCACTTTAACTTGTACTGTCTCATTTGATCTTCAAAACAGTCCTCTCAAGCAGGTGATGTCATTCACGTTTTACAGATGAAGAAAGAGGTTCAGAGAGGTCCAGAGTATAATGACAGAGCTGGGACCTATATTGACCTTAGGAGAAGGCAAGGACTTAGGGACGGTCTTAAATTAGAATGTCTGAGTCCTGGTACCTTTCTTTGTCTCAGTGTGCCTTCGGGATTAGGTACGAGTATTTTTTTTTTTTTTCCTGAGACAGTCTCCGTCGCCCTGAGTAGAGTACCGTGGCGTCAGCCTAGCTCACAGCATCCTCAAACTCTTGGGCTCAAGTGATCCTCCTGCCTCAGCCTCCCGAGTAGCTGGGACTACAGGTGCACACTACGGCGCCTGGCTAATTTTTCCATTTTTAGTAGAGCCGGTTGGGGGGAGGGGAGTCTCTCTTTCTCAGGCTGGTCTTAAACTCCTGAGCTCAAGCAATCCTCCCAACTTGGCCTCCCAGAGTGCAAGGATTACAGGGGTGATCAGCCACCACGGGTAGCAGTAATTCGTAACCTCTGATGTAAATCAGAATCAGCTGAGGGTGGTTTACTTTTTTTTTTTTTTTTTTTTTTGAGACAGAGTCTCGCTTTTGTTGCCCAGGCTAGAGTGAGTGCCGTGGCGTCAGCCTAGCTCACAGCAACCTCAAACTCCTGGGCTCAAGCGATCCTCCTGCCTCAGTCTCCCGAGTAGCTGGGACTACAGGCATGAGCCACCACGCCCAGATAATTTTTTATTTCTATTTTTAGTTGACTTGCTAATTTTTTCTATTTTTAGTAGAGACGGGGTCTTGCTCTTGCTCAGAGCTGGTCTCACATTCCTGAGCTCAAGTGATCCTCCCGCCTCGGCCTCCCAGAGTTCTAGGATTACAGGCATGAGCCACAGCGCCCAGCCCCTGGGGGTGGTTTGAAAAAATGCCTGGACCTTACCTCAGGTGTAACATACAGAATCACCAAATATGGGTACCTGCCATATGAATTTTGAAAAAAAAAGAAAAAGCTCCACAGTAAATTCTGATGTGCACCAAAGGTTGAAAATCACTTGATAAATTTAAACTGCTAAGTTTATCAGAATAGTATGATGAAGTCCCAATACCCATCAAAGCAAATAACTCTTGCCTTGGAGGAAACAAATCTAAGAGTTGGTTCCTGCTCTCCAGAATTTCTAATCTGGTTGGGACATGTACACGGACACAGAGGCTCAATATCATGAGACAGGGTACCAACATCTTAGACTTGAGTAGTCAGAGTCCCAAAAAAGAAACAGCCTCAAAAAGCGACATGTTAGTAGGTCCTTTCAGGAAGTCTGTATAGTCTGGCAATGGAAAAAATTTCTGGTAGGTGTAAGAAAGGACATAGAAGGCAGGTTTGGGTTAGCAAGGTGACCGATTTTGCCAGAGCAAAGCATTCATTCTTATGCAAGATGTGGGAAATAAAACTCAGGTAGGCAGAAGCCATAGCGTGGAAGGACTTTGCTGCCAGGCTGAAGAACTTCAAATTAACTGTCCAATGGGAGACAGTGGCTGTTTTAAAGTGGAATAATGTATTCAAAGTAGTGTTTTACAAAGATGAATTCAGTGGGCCTACACAAAGTAGCTTGTAAAGGGGAAAAGGGGACAGGAAGAGCAATCAGGAAGCTGATGAAATGGTCAGGTGTGAGGTGATAAGGGCTGAACAAAGGTAGTGGTGGTAAGAATGATAAGTTGGGATCAGGTTCTAGAAACAAGTATGGAAGAATTCATGGGAGTGATTGTTTCAGTTGTGAGAGACACTAAGGCAAAAGAATGGTCTGGAACCAGATTTTCTTGGTTTCAAATCTTGTTTCTGCTACTTACCTATGTGACCACAGGTGATAACCTCCTCTTTGTGCCTCGGTTTTCTTACCTGTGAAATGGGGCTAATAGTAATATATACCTCAAATATGTGAAGATTAAATGAACTTGTATAAATTATTTAGAATGTTGCCTGGCTCAATAGTTTGCTACCGGAAGAAGGGTAATTGGGATAACAGTTTCATGACTAGTACTCAGTATCATGGCTCTCTGGTATGTTCTCTGCTTTCAGAGTGTGACCTGCTGGCGAGCCAAGTTTATGGAGGCCTTTTTTTCCCATGTTCTACGTGGGACCATTGATGTGTCTTCTGACAGGCGTCTTTGTGACCAGCGCTTCTCACCTCTTCTGCACAGCTCCCGCCATGTCCGACAGCTCACCATCTGCAACATGCTGCAGGGTGCAACCGAGCTGGTGGCTGAGCCCAACCGCAGGGTTCTGGAGACCCTGGCCAGTTCCCTGCACACCCTCAAGTTCCGCCACCTGCTGTTCTCTGATGTGGCTGCTCAGCAGTCACTTCGGCAGCTGTTGCATCAGCTCATTCACCATGGGGCTGTCAACCAAGTGTCGCTGTACTCCTGGCCTGTGCCAGAGTCAGCCCTTTTCATCCTTATCCTCACCATGAGTGCTGGCTTCTGGCAGCCAGGCCCTGGTGGCCCACCCTGCCGCCTCTGTGGAGAGGCCTCCCGAGGCCGGGCCCCATCCCGAGAGGAAGGGTCCCTCTTGCTAGGCTCACGCCGGCCTCGCCGAGATGCTGCTGAGCGATGTGCTGCAGCCCTGATGGCCACCCGGCGGAAGAGTGAAGCCAAGCAGATGCCCAGAGCTGCACCTTCCACTCGGGTAACACGCCGGAGCACACAAGAGAGCCTGACATCAGGCGGGACAGACCCTAAGAGGGAGCTGTACCCTCCAGCCACCTCCCACGAGGCTCCTGGCACCAAGCGGCCACCCTCTGCTCCAGCCGCCACTTCCTCTGCCTCTGCCTCCTCTTCCACATCCTCATCCAAACGAGCTCCAGCTAGCTCAGCCCCACAGCCTAAGCCTCTAAAGCGTTTCAAGCGAGCTGCAGGGAAGAAGGGTGCTCGCACCCGTCAGGGGTCTGGTGCAGAGTCTGAAGACCTGTATGACTTTGTTTTTATTGTGGCTGGTGAGAAGGAGGATGGTGAAGAGATGGAGATCGGGGAAGTGGCTTGTGGAGCTTTGGATGGATCAGATCCCAGCTGCCTGGGGCTTCCAGCACTGGAGGCCTCCCAGCGATTCCGCAGCATCTCTACCTTAGAGCTATTCACAGTTCCTCTCTCCACGGAGGCAGCCCTGACACTATGCCACCTGCTGAGTTCCTGGGTGTCTCTGGAGAGCCTCACACTCTCCTACAATGGTGAGCACCCTGGAGGGGCAGGGGTTGGGCTTGGACCTCCCAGCAGCACCAGCTGTGTGCCTAATTCTGAGCGGGGTTGAGTTAGGAGTATGATCTGGAAGCTGAAGATGTAGCTTTGTGTGCCTCACAGAGGAGCAGACTCAGTGCTAGAAGCGAGGAATGTGAGCTCGATAAGGCTTGATTTATTGTTGGAAGCAGGTGTTCCTGAGGAGCAATGAGACAAGTCAGCTGGACTCTGAAGAATGAGTACATTTAAGATATGGAAGGCAGCCCAAGGGCAGGTGGGGGTAGTATAGGGTATGCATACACAGCCACGGCTGGGGTTGGATCCCACCAGTAATATCAAAGCAACTGTCCAGACAAGGTGTGGGACACAGTTTTTTATCAGACCAGCAACCTCCAAGGCAGTCCTCAGTCCTTTCCCATCTGCTTATGCCCAGCTAGCAAAACTTCAGCTTTGGCTGAATCCAGCAATCTGCCTAGGTTGCTGAGCACTGCTAGAGAAAAATAATACAACTATGCAAACTGGTGCTACTATACATTCATAGTCATCAACTTCATAAGAACCATCACTGTGTTTGCAACATCAGCTCGCATTCCTACTCTTCTACTTCCAAATTCTTCCTCCTTTTCCTTTCTCAGATGACCTCACCTCCTACTTCACAGAGAAACAAAAGCCATCACACGAGTTCCTTCAATTTATTAACCAACCTATGAACTCTCCTACATCTGCACTTATCCTTTCCTCTTTCACCACAATGGAAGAGATCACCATCCTATCTAAGGCTAATTCTTCCACCTGTGCTCTGGATGCCTATCTCCCACTTAGGGAAGCTTGTTTCTTACATGCCGTAGTAATAATTTTTATATACTGCTTAGTATGTGTCTGACATTTCAACTATTCTTGATATATTATTCAATTCTTACAACAACCCCAAGAGGTCAATTGACTTGCCCGGGATAATCTAGCTAGTAAATTATAAAGCCAGGATTCAAACCCAGGCAACCTGACTCCAGAATCCATGTTTTGTTTTTCTGAGACAGTCTTGCTCTGTTACCTGGGCTAGAGTGCCGTGGCATCAGCCTAGCTGACAGCAACCTCAAACTCCTGGGCTCAAACAGTCCTCCTGCCTCAGCCTCCCCAGTAGCTGGGATTACAGGTGCATGCCACCATGCCTGGCTAGTTTTTTCTATTTTTAGTAGAGATGGGGTCTCGCTCTTGCTCAGGCTGGTCTTGAACTCCTGACCTCAAGCGATCCTCCCTGCCTTGGCCTCCCAAAGTGCTAGGATTGATTACAGGCAGAATCCATGCTTTTAAACCACTATTGTCTCCCTTCTGTCTCTCCCACCAACATTTAAACTTTTAAATCAGGTCTCCACCAAAAACAGCCACCATCTCCTCCCTCAATCTCTAATTTATTAACTGCTGTTCTATTCTGTTCAGTCATCTGTACTGTCTCCACTTCTCTCACTCACAGCCCACTCAAGCCTCACTTACACCTCTACCACTATATTAAAGACCTGTCAAAAAGGTCCTCCTTGTTACTAGATCCAGTGTATACTTTTCAGTCACCTTCCTTTAACTCTCAGCAGCATTTGCTATTCATCGTTATCTTCTTCATGAAATGCCTGTTTCCACTACATCAAAAATCTTTTTTTCTCTTCCCCTTCTAGACATTTACTTCTTTTTGTTTTTTTTTTTTTTTGAGACAGAGTCTCACTTTGTTGCCCTGGCTAGAGTGAGTGCCATGGCATCAGCCTATCTCACAGCAACCTCAGACTCCTGGGCTCAAGCGATCCTACTGCCTCAGCCTCCCAAGTAGCTGGGACTACAGGCATGTGCCACCGTGCCCGGCTAATTTTTTCTATATATTTTTAGCTGTCCAATTAATTTCTATTTTTGGTAGAGACGGGGTCTCGCTCTTGCTCAGGCTGGTCTCGAACTCCTGAGCTTAAACAATCGGCCCGCCTCAGCCTCCCAGAGTGCTAGGATTACAGGTGTGAGCCACCGTGCCCGGCCGACATTTACTTCTCATTGTTCAGAGCTTTCCCACTTTATACATCCTTCCTGGATAATTTCATCCATTCTTGTGGCTTCAAAGACAACCTATGCTAAAGACTCCCCGTTCTGTGACATTAGCCCAGATCTTTCTCCTGGACTTCAGGGCCCATTTATTCAGCTGTCGACTAGACATCACTTCATAATCCCCAAGTTCCCCAAAACTCATTGTATCCAACCTGAATGAGCCTGTTTCACTCTGTACTGATCCTCCTGTTCTCAATATCACTGTTGACCCAGTTGTCCAAAGATACCTGTATTCTGTCTCTCTTACTTCACATATATCTGGTCACCAAGTCCTATCTTTACAGTCTCTCAAATTCACTTATTTCTCCATCTCCACATCCTTAATTCAGGCTACCCATATTGCTCATGAGGACTCATTTCAACAGTTCCTAAGTCCATACTCTTGTCATACAATCCATTGTTTCCACTGTAGCCCATTCTTTCAAAAACATACCTCTAACCCTGTCATTCAAACATCCTTCAATGGCTTCCCGTCAACATACTTAATCTTACAGAGTTATTCATGTTTTTACCCCTGCTTACCTCTATAGTGGTATCTTAAATGCTTCCCCTACTCATATTTTACACACCAGCCATACTAAATGTTTTCCAGTTCTTGCATTGCTACTTTCTCCTTCAGGCCTGTATATATGCTGAGTTCCCTCTGCCACAGTCATTCCCTCTCCTTTTATTAATAGCTTATCTCCTTTTATGTCCTTTTAGGACTCAGCTAGAATACCTTTATTGATGTGAGTTGGTCTAGGTGTTCAGTACTCATCTTTTGTACTTTCATAGTATTCTGTTGCCCCAGTTTGCATCGCATTTTTTTAATCAGGCTGTGTAGGCAAAAACGATGTGCTGCACTAATGTCTAGCAAAATATCTGGTATTTAGGTGCTGGATAAAGTTTAATTGAATAAATCAACAGAAGCCTATACAGTCCCAAGGTGGGAAGGATGAGAAAGGGGTGGGATTCAAGGAATTATTTGCTTGTGGCATTAAGCAGCTGCCCTACCCTCTGGAACCTACTTCATTCTGTAAGGCGGGATTATCTTTTCCTGCCCCATTCCATCTAATGAATCTTCTAAAGTATTCCCTATTGAGCTTGTCACTCTCTTACCCTGTTTTCAAGTGCTCTTCCTGACCTATAGGAGATTAAACCATCTCTTCACCTTTCAGAACCTTCCACAGCGTGGGCTCCACTGCCCCACCCTCTAAAGCTCAGTTTCCTGAGCCCTATCTAGCCAGACAAGCCTATTCATGTCCTGCACTTTCCTGTGACCCTTGACTGTGTCTTCTCCCTCTGTCCAAAATGTCCTTCCTCCAAGGCCAGCTTCTTCAGGAAAATACTCAAAACCCAGAAGTCCAGAGACTTCTGCTGCTGTCTAGGCCTGTCATTCAGCTGGTAGCCACAAACTGCCCCACCATATCCTATCTTCTACTTTGTGATTGCCCTGACTGATGCTTCTTGAGGGCATGGCCCAGTACAGTAGGCATCAGGATTTGCTGGTTACCTGAGGAAAAAGCAAGACACAAATGAGTAGTTGAGGGACGAAATGGTTTTAAAAAATCTGATCCAAAGCCCAAGATGTTGGTGGTAATCAAAAGAAATATTTGGAGTTCTCTGTGAACATATCACCTCTGCTGACACTCCCACATGACTCTGACTTAATGTCTCTTTCCTATCGCAGGCCTAGGCTCTAACATCTTCCGTCTACTGGACAGCCTGCGGGCCCTGTCAGGTCAGGCTGGATGCCGCCTCCGTGCCCTGCATCTCAGTGACCTGTTCTCACCACTGCCCATCCTGGAGCTGACACGTGCCATCGTGCGAGCCCTGCCCCTGCTACGGGTCCTTTCTATTCGTGTCGACCACCCAAGCCAGCGGGACAACCCTGCTGTGCCAGGGAATGCAGGGCCCCCTAGCCACATAGTTGGGGATGAGGAGATACCAGGTGAAGCATTGTCTGTGTGTGTACACATGGGTGTGTATCTCCACACAAATGTGCAGGTGCATTTGTGTGAGGGGAAGGGGAGAGGACCTCCAATCCAGGTCTGCTACCACTCGTTCCTGGCTTATCTGGCATCTGTTTCCCCTTAAAATAACCTTGGACAGGACAGGGTCTAGACCACTATAAGCCCAGTAGAGTGTTCATGACAGCTTAGTCTCCACAGAAAGAACAGAACTGACCTTCAAACTGGATTAGGCCTCTCTGCTGTATGTTCCCATAGTTCCTGTGTATCTCCTATCCCACCACTCTGCATACTTTATGAAATTTGCTTCTGTCCAAGTAATCTAATCTCCCTGGACTAAAAGCTCCATGAGGGCAAGGACCAAATCTCATATTTAGTGTTCTATTCTCAGAACCTAGCAGAGTGCCTGACATATAATAGGCAAGTAGATGAATAAATGATTGAGTGAATCTCCTAAGGACAGGATGGGACCTACTATAGGAGTGAGGTACAGATGGCCAGCTGCAATCTTCTTTCCCCACCATATCCAGAAAACTGCCTGGAGCAGTTGGAGATGGGATTTCCACGGGGAGCCCAGCCAGCCCCACTGCTCTGCTCCGTACTGAAGGCCTCAGGTTCTCTGCAGCAGCTGTCCCTGGATAGCGCCACCTTTGCCTCTCCCCAGGATTTTGGGCTTGTGTTGCAGACACTCAAAGGTAGGACCCGGCCAGAACGATGAAGGGAGGAGGGTGTGTGGGGACCTAGTATTGTTGTCTGGGACAGTTAAGGCCCATGGCCCCTGGTCTCTGCCTCCTATCCAGAGTACAACCTAGCCCTGAAGAGACTGAGTTTCCATGACATGAATCTGGCTGACTGTCAGAGTGAGGTGCTCTTTTTGCTACAGAATCTGACTCTTCAAGGTAAGTTCCTCATTTAGAATGTGGGCATTCCTGGGTCCTCATTGTGGCTTTTGCACTGTCTCGCCGAGTGAGCAAACCACTGTTTCTTGCTCGTGTGTCCTCAGTTTAAGATGGATATAGAACTTGTATGACCTTCCTTTTAAAAGTCCCAACCTCAACTGCTCCTCTGTTAAGCATGAGAAATTACTCACTTTTAGAGTACCTCATCCAAAAATTTTTCTTACCTTTCAGGGGCTGACAGAAATGGTGGTGGTGGGGAGGAAAAAATGTGCTGTGCGAAGCTCCCCTCATAGACTTGTCTCTGATCTCCACCCCTGCACAGAGGGTGGTCAGTGAATAGAGAGGGAAGGAGGAAGTGAATGGAGAATTTTCCATGCAGAGAACCTCCTTACAGCGAACACTTAGGCTCAGTCCCTGGTTTGAATTCTGATTTAGTTCAAGCCTTGCTTGAGGTCTCAGATAAATTCCTTCCTTTTTGGGCCTCTATAAAATGGTAATACACCTTGCCTGGGTCAACTGGGACAAGAGGGGCGGCACCAGTCCTGAATGCAGCCATCAGAATGTGCTCTAATTTCTCTTGACAGAGATTACCTTCTCCTTCTGCCGTCTGTTCGAGAAGCGCCCAGCCCAATTTCTGCCTGAGATGGTTGCTGCTATGAAGGGCAACTCCACACTGAAAGGCCTCCGGCTGCCAGGGAACCGCCTGGGTGGGGGCCGGACCTTGGGGAGGGAGAGGGGGAAGGAGCCAAGCCTTTGACCTAAAAACTCACTGGGTGAAGGCACAGACCTCTCCACTGGGAACACTGAGGTTGGAATATAGATATTTATGTCCTGGGGCTTCAAGAACCGGCAGGGCTGGGCTTCTCCCTAGCCATAGGTGTGTTGGGATACCCTTATTCCCCGTTCTTGGGTGGAAGTGACAGGCACTTCTCCCCTTCTCTCTAGGGAATGCTGGCCTTTTGGCCCTGGCAGATGTTTTCTCAGAGGATTCATCCTCCTCTCTTTGTCAGCTGGACATCAGGTACATGGAGGGGGTGGGATGCAAGGGATGGGCTGTAGAGATATAGACCAGGAAATAGTTGCTTCCTGGATATCTAATCCATCTCACCCCCCCCGCCCAGTTCCAACTGTATCAAGCCAGATGGGCTTCTGGAGTTCGCCAAGCGGCTGGAGCGCTGGGGCCGTGGAGCCTTTGGTCACCTGCGCCTCTTCCAGAACTGGCTGGACCAGGATGCAGTCACAGCCAGGGAAGCCATCCGGCGACTCCGGGCCACCTGCCATGTGGTTAGCGATTCGTGGGACTCATCCCAGGCCTTTGCAGATTATGTCAGCACCATGTGATGGGGCCCATACCTCACAGACCCATGTTCAGTACCATCAGCTTGCAGGGGCTGAGGCATGGGCTGCCCAGAAACCCCAACCACCAGTTCTATCCTTCTCTATCACCCTTTTTCTCTTTTTTCCTTCTTCCCTTGCACTGAGGTCCTGGAGGCCTTGATGGAGCCCAACAAAGGCATTCCCACAGCTGAGTTTAGAGCCTTTGGGCCCCTTACTCAGCATCTTGGGAACCCTGGGCCAGGCGATTACAGTTTTCATCACCATCATTGAAGACAGCTCCCCTCCCCCTGCCCTGGGGTTCCTGCCTTCCCACCTCAAGCAGGTAACCAGGCTTTAGAGAAGTTTAGGAGTGCCCACTACCAGGCCTCTTCCCTGCTGGGCTTACCATGCTGCTCCCAGGCCTCAGTCCCTTTCATACCTTTATTCCTTTCTTTTTTTTAACCAAAAAAGTTTTTCTTATAAAATAAATTTTGGGCAAACATCATGCCGCCCTTCTTGATGATTTTCTCCCAGAGAACAAAATTCAGTAGGGCCTTGTGAGGTAAGGAGCCCCCTTTCCCTATTTCCTTCCTCTAACAGCTACACCCAGACCAGCTGGTTATCAGTGGAGCCCCCGCTGCTCCTCATGAGAACGCTGGTGGAAGACGAAGCTGATGGCAGTGGAGGTAGCGTCCCAGGCAGCCTGGAGTACCTCATCCTGGAGCCCACGCTTATCAGTGCAGTGGTTCCACTGAGCCAGGTCTGAAGTGCAGTCAGAACCATCAGGCGGTGGAAAGACCTGGCGGCTGTTGACACAACGGCGGCAGTGCAACCTAGGAGCAGAGGACAGAGCTGTGGTCACTACAGATCCCATCTCCATGCTGTGCAGGTAGCTCAGGAATAATGGCAGGGACAGTCCACCTACCTATCATGTGTGTCACTGAGGCTAGCCTCATCCAGGATAAACAGCTCCTTTAGCTCGCCCAGAGAGAAGTGCCGCTCTACATCCTGCTCCTCATCCACCACACAGCTGCTCAGTGCCTTCTTGTGGCTCTGACGCTGGAAGATCTTCTCCTCAATGGTCCCTGCCTGGGGGAGGAAGGAAGGGGGATAGCGGGGAGCGGGAGGGAGTGTCGACGGATGCAGGGCTTAGTCATCCCCATGCAGAGGGAATAAAGAAACCCAGGGGATGAAACTACAGCCACCCAAGAGAAGGGAAGACGAATGAAAAGTCAAGGGTCCTGGAGCAGTAGCTCTGCTCACCTGAGCCCCATTTTCCCAGTTTGTCTCCTGGGAACATAACTTCTGCATGTCTGCCCACCCAGACTATTTTCTCTACTAATGAAGAGTCTCAGGGCCTGGCTAAATCCCTCCAGGGTGAACTGAGGTTAGTCTGCAGCAGCTTCAGATCTCTACACCAAGCCCAACTCTCATTCATTCAATAAACATCATTTGGGTATCTTTTCTTTGCCAGGCCCTGTGCTAACATTAGGATACGAAGAAGAATCAAATATGATCCCTATACTTGAGCTCATACACTGGTAGGAAAAACAAACATATAAACAAACTGGTACAATGATAGAAACCTGTAGCATGAGGGATGGCAGAAGAGAATAGTGTTGAAAAGCATGAAAGTAGAGACTATCTGTAAGCAGAATCTTGAAAAAAAATAGATTTTACACGAAAAGAGAGAAAGGAAGGCATTCCCAGGATAGAAACAAAGAAATACGCCTGGCCTATTGGAGGACTGCGAAGAGCTCAGGCTAACTACAGGATGGTGGGAGTGTAATAAAAGCTAGAACTGGGGAAGTCAGCAGAGGCCTTATTGGGAAGACCCTGGATGCTGAAGGGTTTGAGGTTACAGTGAGTATGATCATGTCACTGCACTCTAGCCTGGGAGACAGAGGGAGACCCTGTCTTTAAAAAAAAAAAAAAAAAAAAAGCCACAGTAGAGGAGGTGGGGTTCAGGTAGGGGACAGGTTCTGGGGACACTAGGTTGAAACAAAGAAAGCTGGAAGGATAAGAAGTGAGAGTAGAATGACTTATTAAACTTTTGGGTACTAACAAGTTCCATAGTATGACCTTAGGAGTAATTAAATGAAGGGGAGTGAGGTCATTAGAGATGAGGTCAAGGAAACATGAAGGCCAGTGTGTTGGGTAACTGCATAGTCCTTGACATTAGTCAGGATGATTGCTGGATTTGGGAAAGAAATGATGGCCAAGCTGGTGTCCAAAGCCATCAATGAATTAGGAACACAGCAGAGGACAAATGACTGCATCAAGGAAGGAAAGAGAGTAACCAAGTCAGACAACGTGAGCTGCAAAGGAACTATGGGGTGGGTAGTCTGAAAGTGGTAATTGAGAACTCAGAGAATGCCAGTGGGACACAGAGTGTGAGAAGACTGTGAGGCAAGTGGCACAGGAGAAATCGGGTATGGGTGAAAGCAGGTGTCCTGTGAAAAGGATGTACTGAAAAAGTGTCCAGATAGCACAGTAAGAAGCGTTTGAAGGAATGGAGAGAAGGGGAGGGAGAACAGAATAAAAGGCTCTCAGGCTAGCCCCACAGCCTGGCTACTGCTAGAGGCAGAGGGACCAAACAGAGGCACTGAGAAACGATTCAAGATGGTCCTGAAGGTCTTGTTCCATGACCCACCCCTACTGTGTCTACTATCACCATCCTTACAGACAGCAGGCGGTAGATATAGCAGGTTTTCTTTTGACCATCACGCCAGACCCGGGCCATGGCTTGTTCATCATTGGCCGGGTTCCAGTCAGGGTCAAACATGACTAGCCGGTTAGCCCCAATGAGGTTGAGGCCACAGCCTCCAGCTTTGCTGCTCAGCATGAAGACGAAGTCAGGGCTCTGAGAAGAGAGGAAGTAGAAGAAAAAGAACCTCATACAGCCTAAACTGGGATCCTACTCAGCCCAGCCAACTCCTCTGTCACCCCTCTGTATTCTTATACTCAGACCAATTGTGAAGACCACCAGTTTGCCCACCAGCCAATTTCCCAACCCACAAAGTCAGTCTCTAGCCCAGCCATAACCAACCAGCCTAACCCTAGCACAACCACCAGGGGAAAAAAAAAAAATCAGGGAGCCCCTTAATTCTGATATTAGTGCATTGGTGGTGTAGAGACAAGGGCTGTGTATTTACCGATGGACTATTGAAGCGTTCTACAACCTTGGCTCGCTTCTTAATGGACATTGTGCCATCCAGCCGGACATATAAGTACCTGAAGGGGGATCCAAGATTAAGACCCAAGAAGAAAGCAGAATCCTTTGGAGTCAGAGCTAGTGAAGGGAACTGAACTAACCACCCTTGAGGTCCTAAACTCCCACAGGGAGGGACAAGGACAGACCTAGGGGCCAGGACTCTGTTCTATGGGAGTGTATGAGGGACTAGGGGATATTCTGCTTAGAGATGGAGCTAGGGCCCTATCAGCAATAAGGCAACAGACATCTCCAGGGAAATCCTTCATGTACCCATATCTTAGCCCACATCCACCAATCAGAACCCATAATCTCACTAGAGGGGGAGTAGGGGAGGCACACCCATTTGGCAATCTCATTAGGCTCTTCTCTACCTTCGGGCCCGGCAGAGCTTCTCAAAGAGATCCAACGTCTGAGTGTAATTGGACACCAGCACAACTTTGTCACTGCTGCGGCTTTGGGTCACCGCCAGAATATAATCAAGAACCAGCATCTTACCTGGGAAGAGTAGCAACCATTAGTCCCCAACTGGCCATCCCAATGGCCTAAGATTCTTACTTTTGATATCCTGCCTTGAAACAGGACAGCTCTAGCACAAAGAGACACCCTATTCCCACTCCCGAGGAGCCCAAATGCAGGTGGGAAAGGGCTCACCCGACAGCTGGGGCTGTAGAGCCTTAGAGCTGTAACCAGGGGGGAAGATGTCCAAGGTACCCTCGAAGCCAGCCTCCTCTTCCACACACTTGTCATAGATTAGAGCTGGATCTGGAAAAAAATATGCCAGCTACTTTGCTTTCTGAAGTTTCCATTTCAATGCTCACTAGAACTCCCCCGAGAAGCCTAGCCCAGAAGGCCTTCCTCAGCACCACACTTGCTTGGTCTTCACCCTCCCAAATTCAGGGTGTGGTCAGTGCCATCTGGGACCATGGATGGACAATCTTGTTCACAGGTGTGTTCTCTCAACAAGAAGGGAGTTATAACAGAGAAGGCAAGGTTTCTTCATTATTTTTCCTCCCATCCAACATGCTACTGAGCATGTGCATGTGCAGGCACTCACACACACACAGTCCTCTACATCTCAAGCATCAAGCATGGACTGGACAGAGGATATGCTAAATTTTCCAAAGCAAAGGGTCTAGTTTAAAGAGTCTACAATGCAGAGTTCATGCCTTGGGTAGGGTTGGAATCACATGTGGCCTCTGTGAAGACTCTGGACAAGTTTTAGTGAAGGTTGCTGGGCCATTACAAGAGCCTACCCTCCATCACTCACTTTCACAAAGGACACCAGGACACGAGCCCAACTCACGATTACAAAGCTTCTTTAGTGAGGTAATGGAAGAAAGGGAAGATACACTCATCTTGCCCGCATGCAATTCTTCTGCTGGCTTGGCCTGTCTCAGAAACCTCTTGTATAACTCAGTCTGAAGGGGTGTTAGCCTGAAAAAAGGCACCCAGGTCAGTGGGAAAAGCTGAACCACACTTCTGCCCTCTGAGGACATCTTGAAAGCCCAGCCATACTTCAGAAGTTAAGCTTTGATCCATTAATTCCATATCCTTCAGTTGAGTTCAGTACCTACAACAAACCACCTGCTCAATCTTCACAGGCAGGTATTTAGAAAGGATATCAGATGTCCTCCGTATTAGGCACCTAAGGAAAACAAGATAAAAAGGCAAGAGGCTGGTAAAACTATTGTGCTAACTACTAGAATAATAGCCACCACTCTTAAAAAAAATAAAAAAAAGAAAGAAAGCTACCACCCAAAAGACCAAGACTGGCTCTCTTTTGTAGTATCAACTGTCAGAGATCCATCAGCCCTATGGCAAAGATATCTGTATCAAGGTCTCAGTCATGGGAACAGAGACCTTTGAAACAGCCTAAAGTAGACTAACAACTCTTTCTCTTTCCCTTCAACTGGCTGGCTGATTTTGAAGACAAAGCTGAGGTCTCCCAATAAGCCTGGAGCTCTGATAGGAAAAGCAAACTACAAACCACTAAGCTCTTAGGGGAGTTTCTGCTTGCATTTGCCCAAATGCCTGCTGCCATATGGCCCTAGGCTCAATAAAATTAAGCCCACATCTCCTGGGCAGACCAGGAAGAATAAAGATCAAGCACTTAAGAAGTACCTCTTAAAAACACTGACTCTCCTTCCCATCAACTAAAATTGGTAGAGAGAAGTAGCCAGGAAGTTGGGAAGGGCAGGAGGACTCTTAGGATATAACCCATCAAGTATGCATACCTCCTCTGGAAAGAGTAGTCCAGAATGTATGTATGTACCTGCCCGCTGGGTTATGCAACTCCCATGAAAAAACAAGTCCTCTTAGCCTGGGAGCCACATCCATCTTTCAGATCATCTCCTACTTGTCACAGAACTATGGGGCCTGGGGAGAGAAGCCTGGTCCTTTAAGTCTGAGACTGACTGACAAGAAGCTTCTGAAGTACTACTGATACTCCAAGGTGCATGTGCCCAGGAAGTCCAGCAGCTTCAAAGAGCTTCCTCAGCAGGTTTGTAAACAGACCAAAACCAGTCCACAGGGCCCAGATCCCACCTACTTCCTAGAATGCCAGCCTTTAAGGGCTCCAGACAGGTCAAGTCCCCCAAAGGATTGGCCTTGAATGGCTTGGGAAGCAATTTTGATGACCTCCCTTGGGGTCATTACCTATTCACAATGCTGGTGAGCTCCTGAAGTCTCTCCTCTCCTAGCTGCCTGTCTGCCTCACTGGCGGCTGCATCTCGACCCTTCAAAATTGGCAGCTCAAAGTGCTTCTTGAACTCATGGGAAGTCCCTAAACACAGAAGAGAAGATTAAAGAATGTGGAAAAGGAATAATTTTCCCACTGCTAGTAATGGCAGACTACCTCGCCACAGACCAACCTTCCTACCAGGAACAACAAAACTGAAGATATAGGCCAATTCTCTGTTTAACAGATCAAAGAGATACTAAAGCAGTGAACATTTAAGAGGCCAAATAGAAAGATGGTAGATTAAAACCCAAATATTAATTATGGTAAATATAAATTAATTAAATAGTCCAATTAAAAGACAAAGATGGTCAGGGTGGATTTTTTTTAAAAGCCCAACTATATGTTTATAAAAGATTAAGTAGCATACATCAGTACAGAAGTATATGCTACAATGTGGATGAACCTTGAAAACATTGTGCTAAGTGAAAGAAGCCAAACTAAAGGTCACATACTGTATGATTCCATTCATGTAAAATATCCAGAATAGGCAAATCCATAAAGACAGAAAGCAGATCGTGGTTACCAAGGTTTGGGAGTAGGGGTAAATAGGGAGCGATTGCTTAGTGGGTTTAAGGTTCTCCTTAGGGATGATGAAAATGTTTTGAAACTAGACAGGGGTGCTGGTTGCACAATAGTGTGAGGATACTAAATGCCACTGAAATGTACACTTTAAAAATAGTTAAGGTTACATGATGTGAATTTCACTTCAACTTTTAGAAAAAGCAACTATTTGATAAAATTTAATACCCATTCATGAAAAAAACACCTAGGAAACTATAAAATAGGGGGAAAAAAGTCCTTTGTCTGATAAAGAATATCTATGAAAAAAAAAGCTAACATTTTACTCAATGGTTAAATATTGAAAGATTTCCTTTTTCCAAGATCAGCAATGAGACCCATTGTCACCTCTTCTATTCAGCACTGTGATAAAGGCTCTAACCAGTGAATAAGACAAAAAAGAAATGAAAATCATATGAATTAAAATGGAAGACATAAATTATCATTATTTGCAGATGACATGATTAGATATGTAGAAAAAAATCCAAAAGAATTTACAGAAACTATTAGAAAAAAAATATTAGCACAGTTTCCAGATACAAAGACTACTGGTCCAGGTCCAGTCGATGTACCAAAAATCAACTGAATTTCTATTTACCAACAAAAAGTAATTATAAATAATAAAAACTTAGAAAGAAAGGCTGGGCGCGGTGGCTCACGCCTGTAATCCTAGCTCTCTGGGAGGCCGAGGCGGGAGGATTGTTTGAGCTCAGGAGTTCGAAACCAGCCTGAGCAAGAGCGAGACCCCGTCTCTATTAAAATTAGAAAGAAATTAATTGGACAACTAAAAATATATAGAAAAAATTAGCTGGGCATGGTGGCACATGCCTGTAGTCCCAGCTACTCGGGAGGCTGAGGCAGAAGAATCACTTGAGCCCAGGAGTTTGAGGTTGCTGTGAGCTAGGTTGACGCCACGGCACTCACTCTAGCCCAGGCAAAAAGAGTGACACTCTGTCTCAAAAAAAAAAAAAAAAAAAGATAAAAAAAAACTTAGAAAGATACCATATAATTGCATTAAAAAACATTACAAACCTAGAAATAAATCTAACCAAAGATGTATAATATTTCTCTACAGAAAGCCATAAAAGATCACTGAGAGAAATTAAAGATGATCTAAACAAATAGAGGAACAGGTCATATTAATAAACTGGAAGATTTCATACTATAAAAATATCATATCTTTCAGCATTGATCTATGAATTCAAAGAGCCCAATTAAAATCCAATTAGGATTTTTTTTGGGGGGGTAAGGGGGTGCAAATTGATGAGGTGATTCTAAAATTGACATGGGAATTACAGAGGGCCAAGAGTATCTAGGACAATGTTAAGGAATAGAATATAGTTAAAAGGCTCACACAAATGGATATCAAGACTTATATTAAGCTACAGTAATTAAAGCAGAGAAGTACTGACACAAGCAGACAGACCAGTAGAACAGAAAAGAATCCACAAATAGAGCAACATACATATGGATATTTGATTTATGAAGGTAGCGCTGCAAAGTAAGGGGAAAAAAGTCTTTTTAATAATTGGTTCACTAGGTGAACCAGACATCCATAAGGAAAAAGATGAATCTTGAGCCCCATCTCATGCCATATATAGAGATTAATTTAAGATGGATTACAGATTTTTTTTTGAGACAGAGTCTTGCTCTGTCATCTAGGCTAGAGAGCCTAGCTCACAGCAACCTCAAACTCTGGTCTCAAGCAATCCTCCTGCCTCAGCCTCTTGAGTAGCTGAGACTACATGCATGCACCACTGCACTCAGCTACACATTGTAAGTTTTAATATGAAAGGTAAAACAATAAACAATAAAGCTTCTTCCAACACATTTTCATGAAAAACACTCAAAAAACTAGGAATAGAAGTCAGCTTCTGGCTTGGTGTGGCAGCTCACACCTGTAATCCCAGAACTCTGGGAGGCTAAAGGGAGAGGACTGCTTGAGGCCAGGAGTTTGAAACCAGCCTGGGCAACACAGCAAGATCCTATCTCTAAAAAAAAAAAATTAGCCAGGTGTGGTGGCATGTACCTCTATAGTCCCAGCTACTGGGAAGGATAGGAAAAAAAGAAGTGAACTTCCTTAACCTGATAATGGACATGTTTGCTTAAACATAGTTTTATGATACAGCAATTCCACCCTTAGGTACATGTACTCAAGAGAAATGAAAACATATGTCCACATAGAAACTTGAATATGAATTTATAGCAGTATTATTCCTGAAAGCCAAAAGGTAGAAACAACCCAAATGTCTATCAACTGATGGATAAACAAAATGTTTAAAAATGGGCAAAAGACAAAGCCAGGTACTTCATGAAAGAGGATCTCCAATGGCCAATAAATGTAATAAAAGATGTTTGACTTTATCCATCATTAGACAAATGCAATGAGATAGCACTAAACACCCATCCATTTTAGAAAGACTAAAATTTTTTAAAAATCCAAAAGACAGGCGGGGCGCAGTGGCTCACACCCAAGGTCAGGAGTTCAAGACCAGCCTGAGCAAGAGTGAGATCCCACCTCTACTAAAAACAGAAAGAAATTAGCTGGACAACTAAAAATATATAGAAAAAAAAATTGGCCGGGCATGGTGATCCTCAAGAAGGATTGCTTAAGCCCAGGAGTTTGAGGTTGCTGTGAGCTAGCTGACACCACAGCACTCTAGCCCAGGCAACAGGGTGAGACTCTGTCTCAAAAAAAAAAGAAAAAGAAAAAGAAAAAGTTTGTTAATCCCTCATGTAGAGACATTGGAATTCTCATATACTCCTGGAAAAATAATCATTTTGGAAAACTGGAATATCTACTACAGCAGAGCACATGCGTAACAAACAGATGACCCAGCACTTCCATTCTTAGGACAAAGAAATGCATACTATGCTCATGTAAAAACATGCAAAAAATGTCCACAGCATCGTTATTAGAAAAAATTAAAAACTGGAAACTACTCAATAGAATGGATAAATTCTAGTATATTCATAAAATTGAACAGTATACAACAATGAAAATGAACAAACTACTGTTACATATGACGTGGATGAATTTTAAAATTGATGTTGAATGAAAGAAATCAGATGCAAAGGAATATATACTGTATGATTTCATTTACGTAAAGTTCAAAAGTAGACAAAACCAATCTATAGTGTCAGGAGAGTGTTTACTTCTGGGGTGAAAGGACAGGGTAGTGATTAGAGGAGGGGCTGCTGAGAGGATGGTAGTAACTGATCTGGTAGTAGATATGCAAATGTGCTCACTTTGTGATAATCCTGCCACTCGGTAGGTTCTTTGCCTAAAGTGATTCTCCTGAGCACTGGCAAGTTGCAGTGGCACTAAACAAACCCTTCCACAAATATCTGTGTGCAAGAACTGCTCAAATGGTGGTTGCCAGGGGCTGTGGGAAGGGAGGAATGAGAATTTATTACTTAATAGGCAGAGCTTCAGTTTTGCAAAAGGAAAAAATTCTGAGGATGGATGGTGGTGATGGTTGCACCATGTGAAGGTACTTAATACCACTGAACTGAAATACTTAGAAATGGTTAAAATGAGGCCGGGCGCGGTGGCTCACGCCTGTAATCCTAGCACTCTGGGAGGCCGAGGCGAGCGGATCGTTCTGAGCTCAGGAGTTCGAGACCAGCCTGAGCAAGAGCGAGACCCCGTCTCTACCAAAAATAGTAAGAAATTAATTGGACAGCTAAAAGTATATACAGAAAAAAAAATTAGCCAGGCATGGTGGCACATGCCTGTAGTCCCAGCTACTCGGGAGGCTGAGGCAGAAGGATTGCTTGAGCCCAGGGGTTTGAGGTTGCTGTGAGCTAGGCTGACGCCACGGCACTCACCCCAGGCAAGAGAGTGAGACTCTGTCTCAAAAAAAAAAAAAAAAAAAAATGGTTAAAATGGACTGGGCACAGTAGCTCATGTCTATAATCCTAGCACTTGGGAGGCTGAGACAGGAGGATTGCTTAGGCCAGGAGTTCGACATCAATCTGAGCAAAATAGTGAAACCTCATCTCTACAAAAAAATAGGAAAATTAGCCGGGCATGGTGGCACACACCTGTAGTCCTAGCTACTTGGGAGGCTGAGGCAGGAGGATCACTTGTACTCAGGAGTTTGAGGTTGCAGTGAGCTATGATGACATCACTGCACTCTAGCCCAAGCAATAGAGAAAGACCCTGTCTCAAGAAAAAAAAAAGGTTAAAATGGTTTAAGAAAAAAAACAAACTGCCCAAGACAGTCTGCTCTGAGGCCAAAGCTCTTATAAGAGAGTCAGGATATGAAGAGCAAAAATATTTACTCTGGGGTAACAGATATTTGCCTTGGGGCAACCCAGCTCAGGACACATTCTGTATAGCCCCTGCCACCTCTGCAAAGGAAAAATGGCCAAACTGGGCCTTTCTGAGTTGCTCAGCAGAGCCAAGACCTCCCCAATGGCTTTGCTATTCCTAGATAAGAGATGCCAACTTTCAAGAGTATTTAGTGACCCACACATAACTAGCATTCTCTCCTTTATACTCCCAAGGACAATGTGGCAGACAAGTTCTTACCTAGGATGCCTGAATTAACAAAATGTACCAAGCTGAAATATTCAAGCAGATCATTCTGGATGGGAGTCCCAGAGATGAGCACCCGCCGGCTGGTGTTCAAGCTGTCCAGGGCCTGATAAGTCTGATTCTCAGAGTTCTTGAGCCTGTGTCCCTGCAAGGGAATTAATTCTCACTCAGAGTACAATGTGCCATCACTGCATTGTAGCAAAGTCTTGTGTAAATAGGAGAACAGGAGTCACAAACATGACAGGTTCTGGGACCTTGGAAACTAGGTAGGAGGCAGCATGAAAGAGTTCACTCGCTTGATTGGGGAGAAATACTAAGCTCAAAAGACAGACCTTCAGTTTCCAGACCAGTCCTACATCCATAAAGCAAGGATTCCCTCTGTTCCCTCTCATCCCTTTCCCTGCCATAACCTCGAAAGACCTGGCAGACCACTTGTCCTCTTCAGAGACCACATGGCCATGTCACAGGGAGCCTTCCCTCCAACCCAACCAATCCAGAACCTTCTGAGCCAGATGCCTTCTATATTAGCCTCCAGGTCTTGTCGTGACCTACCACCAGTGCTCTGTCTCCCACTAGAATCCACACCACTAGTACATCTAAAGAGCCTCCCTCTGGGCCGGGCGCGGTGGCTCACGCCTGTAATCCTAGCACTCTGGGAGGCCGAGGCGGGCGGATTGTTTGAGCTCAGGAGTTCGAGACCAACCAGAGCAAGAACGAGACCCCGTCTCTACCAAAAATAGAAAGAAATTAATTGGACAGCTAAAAATATATAGAAAAAAAAATTAGCTGGGCATGGTGGCGCATGCCTGTAGTCCCAGCTACTTGGGAGGCTGAGGCAG
>CAUYSK010010964.1:0-23496 GCA_963575035.1 Avahi laniger
GTAGTCCCAGCTACTTGGGAGGCTGAGACAGTAGGATTGCTTGAGTCCAGGAGTTTGAGGTTGCTGTGAGCTAGGCTGACGCCACGGCACTCGCTCCAGGCAAGAGAGTGAGACTCTGTCTCAAAAAAAAAAAAAAACAAAAGTTGTAGGATGTACCATCTTCTGATTGGACACAGAGGTCTACAGAGGAACTCTACAGTGTGGCCATTAGAGATTAGGACTTTGGGTTAGACAAATTCTGACTGGTTCTTACCTGCATGATATATGCAACAGATTTAACTTCTCTCAAGCACAGCTTCCTAACAGTCATGAGTGTTAAATAAGACTGTTCTTACTTTCTGTAAAATGCCTGGAATATATCTTTCTCAACTGGCTTGACCTCTTCTTTCCATGACCTTGACCTGCTTCTCATTTCAGGCAACTATGGGAATGGTAACTCCAGTTTGTTATCTCTGGTCCTGGAACTGGCCTGTGCCCAACTAATCCAGTGTCCCAAACTCCTACCTGCTATGACACATTGGATAATTTAGGCCTCTTGTGTCACGAAGACACATCTAAGGTCATAGTGTGCTAGTAAATATTTAACAGCCAGCTCTCTGGAGGAAATAAAAAAGCCCTAATTTGTAGTGTTTGCCAATTTCTATGGTGTAAACACTCGCACCATGCCAATTTCAAGCTACCCACATGAAATCACTGAACAGAGTTCAAAAGAAAATTACAATCAGCATTACAAGGTGATTAGGGGCATTTCCCACCATCTACTCCTTTCTCTGTTTCCTCTGTCTTGTTTCCTTTCTGTGATAGTCTTTCACAGCTTCTTTTCCTTTCTCTGTTTGTCTGTCTATCTTTGGGACTTGTCAATGTCATTCAGAAATCCCACCAACTTTGCTAAGCCCTGCTGATACTCCCAAGTCATAAAATTCTGATTTCCACAAATAATACACACCAGCAAAATAATATCCAAATATTATCACTGAATGAGCTGAGAGTTGATTCCGGGGCCTCACATGAAACTTGCTAGAAATTAAAACCAAAGAAGCTCTGGCCATTAAATTGGTACCTAGGATGAACCAGTAATTGTCATTTCAATGTCTCCTATTTTCACAAAGAGATTACAAAATTTTTCATGGGCTCCTAAAGTATGAGACAGCAGTAATGATAGAGAAAATAGACCTGTGATGGATTTAGCTCTGCAAGCCCCAGGCTGTGTTAGAATTTTCAATGTAAAGTTTTATATGAATAGTCAATCCCTTTGAATTGTAAATGAAGTAGAAGTGCCTCCTATAGAGAGAAGTATTTCCAGAGCAAATATTGAGGTATATCAAGTTAAGTGAATCTTTGCCAAAGTGTGGGAGGCAGGGGTCTCTGAGAGTCGCACTACACAAAGGGCATTGTGGCATAGGTTCCAATTTAAAGCCTCCTTTCAACAGCTTGAGAATTAATAACCAGGTACATTCAAGAGAGAACAGAGTGCTCTGTTACTGCAGACCAGTGAAAACGCTTTTTCGGGAAGATTGTTGAGGTGCATTTGTAAGTTTTATGCTTGCTCTCAGAGACAGAGAAACATGCTTAATATGGAGCTCATCTTACTCTTAGATATGAATTGTATAATTCAACTCTCTGGAGTATAATGCAGAACAATTGCTTCATATTAGTGCAGTGTCATTATATGCTCTATGCTTTAAATGTTCACCTCTCTGTTTGGGTGCTCTCGGCTGCTAATAAGAACACTTTGAAATGGAGGCATCATTGTAAAAACAACCTTGGATTTAAACTTTTGGATGAATAGTAAAATCAAGGTGAGGCACCATCTCTTTAAAAAGTCACTGATATCTAAGGAAGGCCACATAAGGTACTGTGTTTCAAAACAATTTCGCTTTGTGGAATATATATTCCTCATTTTCCTTATCCTATTTCTGTTATTGAACTTCTTTTATTTAACTGGAATTGTCCTATGGACTTGTTGCCTGATTTTAAAAATGATAAATAAGGTGATCATTTCACAGGAGCTGCCTGCTTTAAAAATATATGCAATAAAATGCAATTTTACAAAACAATTAGAAAGTAATTGTTTGTATTAGAAAAAGAACCATTCCATAACAAAAGGCTTCATGCATTTTTTTAAAAATAGTGTATTTTGATAGTACAGTTCAAATGTTAATGATTATAACAATTGAAGAGAAGAAAAGAAACATGGGAAGGAAAACTTGAAAACATATGAAATATAAAAGGAGGCATTTTGGGTTGGGAATAATAAATGCCACTAACAGTTGACTCAAATAACCAGTAATGACATTACTGCCAAAGTTCATCTGTGGCTCACCTAGACCTTGTAGCTAAAGTCACTGATGCCTGTTTCTGAAACAACATTGAAGTATATCAACAAGGTCAGCTGTCCTGCCAGTGAGGACTGGAAAAGGTCTTCTCACCTTAGGCCAATGTGCAGATGCGTCGAGTAACACCTGGGGCTCCTGGATGAGATCTTGATTTCTGTCCAGACCCAAATGCATTAACTTCTGGTGGTGGCCAAGACCCAACCTTGAAAAACTACCTGGGCCCGTCTTCCTGTCTCCTGCTTTCTAGACTCTTATTGCCATGCCCCATCTGGCACACTGGACTTTTTCAAGAACGAAAGAAACAAAGGTACAAACAGACAGAAGTAACAATGCTATGCCTAGAGGTGAATCCCCCTCACTGCATGTGCCACCTACCTGTTCTCTTGCATTACTCACCCGTCATGTCCAGGTACTGAAAGTGGAAAACTGCCTAACAGACCTCTTCATTCTCCAACGTTATTGCTTTCAGCATTCAGTCACCTTTTAAAAACAGCCCACAATCAAAGGAGCAGTAGGTGATGGTTTTTAAGTACAAAACAGCATGTCTCATAATAGTGACTATCGAGGTATTAACCATAACAAAAACAGTCCAAGGGTGTCTAATACTTTTCTGTCTTTAGGATTCAGAGAATAGAAACAGGAATATACAAAAGAAACAGGAATTCTCTTCACTTTATAGAAAAAAAGACCCAATGACAGAGTGAAGACTTGGCACCTTTAGTCCCAGCTCTCCTTTGACATCTACTATCTCTCAGATTTTGCTTTAGCTCTTAAGTAAATCATGCTGTTCTAGTAATGCAGAGGATGAAATAAAGTATTTCTCAGAGGCTGTTTTCCACTAGCCTCTAATGTTAATTCTGGGAGGGAAAGTGATGTACATAAGAAAAATGTCCAAACTTAAGTTCTGTTGTGTAGAGAGAGAGACACTGAGGTGTGACAGAAAGAACATTGGCTTAATAGGCCAAAGAACTAGGCTCCACCGTTGGCCCGGTGACTTCTCTAAGCTATTTAAACTGCCCAGTGTCTGTTTCCTCATATGTCACTGGGGATAATAGTAAATGCTCCTTCCTTGGGGGCAGAGTGTTGCCATGACGATCAAATGAGAAAATGAGTGGGAAAGGGTTTGCCTGACGTGGATGTCCTAATGAGAGAAACCACCACTGCAGAAGCTGGGCTTAAAATTTCATCCCTTAGAACTTGGTATCTGACCCCATTAGAAACTTTCTATTTCAGTTTAACTTTGTTATTTGGTTAAACTGCTGGCCAAAAGATCACTTTCATCTGCTCCAAAGGTTGCCCAAAATGTGAGGAGAAAAACCAGACCTATCAGGAAGCCGTAATGTCTCCAAAGACATGATGAAATGCTGGGGCATGAGGTAAGGCTAGCACTATCCTAAAAATGGATCAGAAATGAGATAATACATGCAAAGGAGCTCTGAAACTACAAAGCACTAAACTGCTGTGTGTTGTTACTGTTAATGAGGAGGGGCTGGGTTGGGGCAACAGCATTTGGTGGCTGGACACAAGGTCGCCCAGTCAGACCTCAGACATTGCACAGACGACTGCTGCTCTGAGGAACGAATGCCCTCATCATCCTTGTCTCGGTGTGGACCCTGAGCATTACTCACACTGTTTCATCATTCTTGTTTGAAGGCTTGTGTTGGTTTCTGAATGGGGTTTAAATGAGGTTTTCTTTCACACCTACTTGGAAATACTGGAAAACAACACACCCTGAGGCTTGATGTCTGAGAGGTGTCTTAAAAACCCTTGGATTTCATTGGACTAAATATATGAGGACTAACCTGCAAATCAGAGATCAACTCCCTCTTGAGAGGAAATAACAGTAGAAGATACATAGCTTGGTCATCGTGGTTATTGAACATGATGTGAAAGCAGCCGCAGCCACCAAGCAAGTGGGTGCTGGTGTGTTTTCTGTACTTTTTAAATGAGATGGTTTTGAAACAGCAGTGACCTTCCAAATAAAAGGTATTGCCTCTCTAACTTCATTTGCTTTTTCCTGGCAGTCTTGCTTCAGAAACAACAGAAACTTGATGTCTTTTCTCTAATCTTCCCCTTCTTGTTCCTCCCACCTGCCAAACCAATACTCCTGAACCAGAGTTCTTAATCTTGGACAAAAGACTTAATTAAGCGTATGCAAATTCAAAACAAACTGTTTTAGGTGAATGAAGCACTGAGTACATCTTAACAACTCATCCCATTGTTTGTCTTCACTTATACTAAAAGCACAAAAACAGCTAGAATACTTATATATTTATTTATAAAAATGACAATCATCAGTTCCAGTGGGTCTCTATAACAAATGTTTTATTCAGCACTGTCAGACCTAAGTAATAAAGGCCTAAATTAAAAGCAACATGGAATTTGAAAAGACATTAAAGATCACGTCATCCAATCTCAACAATTTATAGATAAAGAAGCTGAGATCCAGGAGAAAGAACCTGATGCCTGTGGCCACATGGCTGTTGATGGTCTAATCCCTCTGGCCCACCACTCTGCATGACACCACGTTGAAGGTTCTCCTTGACCCCCTAAAACCAACCCTTATTCCCAGCCCTGAGAAATGAGATTTTTGCTCTCCAGGTACTCCACAGACAAGAAAACTAATGAAAATCATCAGTAGAATTTTAAAAATAGGTTATCCTTCTCATCTATCCTTGTATATGTGTCTTTGAACATGATGCCATCAAAATTTTAAGGTTGTTTTTGGATAGAAGGTAGCACAAGGTCATACGAATTAGCATATATATTTATTTAATTATGAAAATTAGTCACAATTAATATTAGGCAAATAGCAAAATGTAGTAAAGTACCAAGGATTTGGAGAGGGGATCATTACTCCCCCACTGTTAAGTCACAGCATGGCAAATAGACTATTCGGAAACGAAAATTCTCATAAATATATATATGCCATCCTGAGTACCCCTCCATTTCAATAACACTAATTGCCCTTTTTTTCCTTGCTGCTCCTAGCCATATTTCTTGGAAAACAACAGCTGTGTTTATTCAAATAGCAGCATACTGATGACTTGATGATAGGGTAATCTGCTGGAATTCCAAGTGTGACGGTCCCAGAGACAACTTCTCAGCACACCAGAAAAGTATCCTTTGCATAGTACAAAGCTTTGGAAAGGAATCCCCACTTTGTTAGCACGTGGGATTGGGTGTTGTTTATTTCAGCTGGTTGTGACATTGAATTTCTTCCAGCAAGTATCATATTTTCTGTTTCTTGCAGAATAATCTTCCCATATATCATTGTCAAAAAGTAAATCTGCAACATGAACATTTTCACTCCAATAGCTTCTAAGCAAAGGGATTAAACAGTGCCTTGAATTACAATAAAAACAGCCACAAGATTCAGTTCAAAAATCAGAGCAATAAATTCCACTTGATGGTATTTTCTCTGAATCAATGGGCACTGAAGGGGATAATAATAGCTTAAGAAGCCATTTACTGGGAAAACAAAACAAAAAAATCCAAATATCCCTGAGAATATAATTAATTGAAGAGGAAGATTAATTTCCCAGGGTACCAAGGGTTAAATTTCTACAAGAAGTTAGCCATCTTCCTTGGTGATGATCACTCAAAACACATTTCTAACTGTATGTAAGATTTATAAAGGGTATTTAGAAATAAAATGGGTTCAAAAAAATCTAACCAACATTTTTAAAATAATTATGTAGTTGGTCTCTTTTAGTATTATAATTATCTTTATAACTTAGGAAGTTTCAAATTTTATTTCTAAGATGATTTATACTGATGATTTTATTCCTTAGATGATTTATCTTGATGAGTTATCAAGAACTTAATTCTTTTTTGCAGGAGGCATTGTCATATCAACTTAAGAGGACAGACTTGTATTGATGATTACACTAAAAAGAACAATCATAGCAAATATATATAACACAATATGTTTGAGATGTCCTTTTACGTTCTTACATACATTAGCTCTTTAGATGAAGGGATCTTTCTTTTTATCAGACAGGAAAACTGAAGCACAGAAATGTTGCCACTTGCTCAAGGTTATCCAACTTGTAAGGGATGGAGTCACAATCCTAACCAGGCCTCCGACTCTATAGTCCAAGTTCCGTAGGACACTAAACTCCTCCCATACTAAGCATAGCACATAGAAAAAAATTATACGCCAAGGGTTAAAAGCAAAATTTTATAGGTAGTAATAATCCCTCCATATTAAAGAGTATTTGCATAATATCCATACACAAAAAAAGCAGCATATTAAAAGAGATTGGAATTGGGAGACCTGCTGAATCAGAAAAATTTTAATGTATAGATATACTTGGTACATAAGAGACTCAAAATCAATTGAGGAAGCTTATCTCCAGCACGAAATTGGACATTTTTCAAAAAGATTATGTTTCCTAGAGAGAGAAAAGGGAAATAGGATTCTAAAGAAATCTGTTAAGTTGGTTAAGACTTTTAGAAGAACTTACTTTCTGTCAAAATGAGTTACTAAAAAGATTTACAGAAATTGTTCTTCTAGAGGTTATAGAAGGTTTGTAATTCATTTGTTTGATCCAAGTTTTTAACACAGTAGAATGCTAAAGGACTACAATGGTTTGGTGAAGTCCTAAAAAGATACTAATTGATAACCTCATGACATCACTTTTTTCTTTGGAATAAAATGGGATGGGAACTTAATTCAGCAGACGACGAAGGCACACTCTGCTTCTTCACTTGCTCTGGCTACCGCTTGGAATGTTCTCAACATGACTAAACAAATTCCAAGCCTCTCTATGCACCGCCTTCCCCTTTTCAGCATGGGTTGTATCTTTACTGTAGATTTCAGGTAGTAATTTCCAAAAGGAAAATGGCAGTTTCAGATTAAATTGGCTAGTACGTGTGACAAAATCTCCCCTAAATTTTTATGAAAATCTCCAAGGAGACAGAGAAAAAGATGATAATTTTCTCAATTTCCCTCTCTCTCTCTCTTTCTCTCTCTCTCTCTCTCTCTCTATCTCTCTCTCCTCACACACACACACACACAAATGAGGCTGTGTTTTTATATACATATCTATATATGTGTGTTTCTGTATAAATATGTATGCATATTAATATATGTTATATATGCAAGAACATGAGTGTGTTTTTGGGGTGGGTGTGTGTGTGTGTGTGTGTGTGTGTGTAAAGTGAAAATTATGGTAGGTATAGGAAACAAAAAAATAGAAATTCAGTCTCAGAATTATAAATGTTCCCAAGGAAGAAAACAGAAAGAATGATATTGAAGCAGTAAGTAAAGATATAACTAAAGAAAACATTTCAGACTTTTAAAAATGCCCTAAACACATGTACATAAATAGTTCACTGTGTTTCAGGAAAAACTAAGTACAAAAATAAATATCTATACCTAGGGAAATCCTTGGAAAATGTTTTTCAAGAATTAAGAAATTTCTCATGGGAGGAGGGAGCCAAGATGGCCTACTAGAGACATCATTTGTCAGATCATCAGAGCTGGAATGCAGAATATTAGACTGAGTAAAGTAGAGAGCAGTTGCAGCTCAGGTATGGCTCACAGGGAGAGACAACAGAGATGTCTGGGGGCCAAACCAAGAAAAACTGCAAAGCTGAGAAAGAAGATAGTAAGGACAAGAAGTAAAAGTGGGACTACCATTCGTTCCAACCCAGCAATCCTATTACTGGGTATTTACCAAATGAAGAAAAGACATTTTATAAAACAGACATTGGCACTCAAATGTTCATAGTGGCACATTTCACAATTGCAAAGATGTGGAATCAAGCCGACTGCCCATGGATACATGAGTGGATTAATAACATGTGGTACATGGATACCATGGAGTACTACTCAGCCATAAACAAATTGGTTAACCAATACGTCTTGTATTAACCTGGACGGAGCTGGAGACCATTCTTTTAAGTGAAGGATCACAAGAATGGAAAAACAAGTACCACGAGTATTCACTATTAAGTTGGAACTAATTTATCAACACTCATGTGCACATATGATAGTAAAACTCAATGAAAATCAAGGAGGTGGGAGGGGAAAGAAGAGAATGGGTAAATTCACACCTAACGAGTATAAAGTACGCTCTTTGAGTGATGGACACACTTATAATTTTGACTCAAATTGTACAAAAAGAATTCATGTAACCAAAACGTTTATACCCCCGTAACATTCTGAAATTTAAAAAAAAACAAACATTGGGAATGTACAGACAAAAAAAAAGTCCAAAAAAAGAAGAAATTTCTCATGAAAATTTAGGAAAAAATGTATTTTACACTCAAAGGAACAAAATTAAAGTTAGCCTCAGACTTCTACTTTTAAATTAAATTGCAGAAGACAAAGGAATAATGTATATAGAATTTTTAAAGCAAATTTAATATCCAGAGTAATTTATTTGAAATGCATAATTAATCACATTCTCATATTAAAATTCCTCAAAGATTTCCATTGCCCTTTGAACAAAGTAACAAATCAAGATTGATTCACATGGTCATCTACAACTGAGATTTTACCCACCTTCCATAGAATTTATGTGTCCCATTCCTCTTCACACTCAGTATTCTAAGTATACTGGTCTTCTTTCCAGCCTTTTAAATGTGTTCATGCCTCAATATGTCATTCATGGAGTTTCCTTTACTCAAAATATTCTTCCTCTTACTCTGTGCTTCTACTAAAATTTCAGGTTTCAGTCTAATGAATTTATTTTAAAGTAAAAGTTTTCTTTGACCCCCAAACTAGGTTGATAGATTGTTCCCTCTGACTTACACACCAATACATCACTCCTTTTATCTCCAATTTTTATTTTCATCTCCTTTATTATTTTTTTAAATATTTGTTTTACTTAGTAAATTATAAGCTCCAAGAGGGCATGGGCCATATCTGTCAAATTCACTCTTATAATCCTAATATTTAACATTGTGCCAGGCACATAGTAGATGTTCAATAAATAGCTATAAATAAATGTTCAATAAATGAATGAAGGAATGAAACACAAAAACATTATTACATATGCAAGAGCTTAGAAAATGTATCACCCACATGTTATTCTTTAAGATTGTGTCTGTGGGTGTTCCAGCCACTCAAAATATTAACCAAATTAAGAGCTCAAAAATGGCAATAATTTGGTGTAAAATGACCAACGGTGAACAATAAATCAGTGAAATACATATTTGTGAAATCAGTGAAATACATATTTGTCTAAAAAAGTATTGAAAACATACTAATATCACAGATTTAAAGGAAATAAAAATAAATTTGAAGTTAGCAAAAGAAATCTATCAGTTATGGGATTATGGCTGATTTTTATACGCCTTTTTAATTTACCAACTAGTCCACAAAAATGTATCACATTTTCTAATTGAAGAGTTAGATATTTTTCTGTTGAAGATTACACAGTGTGAAAATTGTAAAAAGTTCAAAAATATTGTGTTCAGGCTGGGCATGGTGGCTCACACCTGTAATCCTATCAGTCTGGGAGGCCGAGGCGGGCAGATCGTTTGAGCTCAGGAGTTCAAGACCAGCCTGAGCAAGAGCGAGACCCTGTCTCTACTAAAAAAATAGAAATAAATTAGCTGGACAACTAAAAATATATAGAAAAAATTAGCCGGGCATGGTGGCACATGCCTGTAGTCCCAGCTACTCAGGAGGCTGGGTTGAACCCAGGAGTTTGAGGTTGCTGTGAGCTAGGCTGACGCCATGACACTCTCACCCGGGCAACAGAGTAAGACACTGTCTCAAAAAAAAAAAAAAATATTCTGTTCATTCTCTTTGTCAGTGATAGGTTTATGGCCAGTTGCCCCAATTTTGACCAGTAGAACACAAATAAAGATCTGTTGAGAAAGAGTGCTTCTGAAAGAGGTTTTCCTTCCTGATAAAAAAAGAAAAGGATGGACAAAAAGAATTTCTTTTTGCTTCTTTCTTTGTCAATTTATGTCGGAATATTCTCCTACCACAAAACATCTGAAAATGGTTCATCTACTATTTTGTCAGAAAAAAAAAAAACTCTATTCTGCTTTCATTCTTCAGGTTTTTCTATTTGTAAAGTGATTTGGGAATTTTAACTCTTTTTTTGATGCTACTTTTGTCTTACCTTAATTTTTATAAAATGTTCTTTTAAACTCTGCTGTTCTTTCAACCTGAAATGACTTAACCTGGTTTTGTCCTGCTAATTTTAGTTTTTCAAGATAATTCAGATGTCGTCTTCTTTATAAGGGCCTCTTTTACTAACATTTTGAGAAATAAATTCTTTTTGTTTTGTTTTGTATATCAGCCAACTAATTTTTTTAGAAAATTTATTCAAAGCATTAAGAAACAGGGTATTTCATGTGCTATAAATATCCAAGAAATACAATTAGAAAACATATATGGCTTCTGGGAAAATGAAATAGAAATACAGTTCTCTATTCCTCCCATTAAATGCAACTAAAAATCCTGAGCATTACACATAAAGCAAACATCAGAGATCTCAAGAATTGAGAGATGAAATCAGACTGACTAGGACACTCAGAACCCAAGAAACAACATGGTGGTAAGTTCCCTGTGTTTCTTTATGCCTCATACCTCCCAGAGTTGGATCTGAGGAAACTCGCAACCTCAAGGAAATAATAACTGAAAAATTTCCAAATATTTCATGATATGTAGTCCACAAATTCCAAAAGCTAAGCAAACCCTAAACAGGATAAACACTAGGAAACCCACACAAAGACACGTCACTGTCAAACTTCTGAAAATAAAGACAAAGAAAAAAATGTTAAAAATAGTAAAATAGAAACAATGACATACCTACACAGAAAAAAAAAAAAAAGAGAGAATGATAATGTATATTTTATCAAAAATCATAAAGGCCAAAAGGTAGTAGCACATTTTTTCAAATACTGGAAAAAAAAAAAAACTGTCAACAAATTATACTATACTCAGAGAAAATATCCTCCAGAAATAAAGGGGAACTCAAGACATTCTCACATAAAGTAAAACTAAGAGAATTTGTTTTCATCAGACCTATCCTAAAAGAATGGCTAAAGAAAATCCTCTACACAGAAAAGACATTTTAAAAGTAGGATTCTTGAAACAACAGAAAAAAAAAGCTTGGTAAAAAAAATATGGATAAATTCAACATACTTGCCTTCTTTTCTTGATTTTTCTAAAATATGTGTGATGATTAAAGCAAAATTATAACACTGTCTGATAATATTCTAAATGTATGTCAAGGAAAGATTTAAACAATCATTATAAACTGTCATTATAAAATGACATAAATGGAAGTAAAATTTCAATGCTTAACTTGAACCAGTAAAATGATTAACACCAGTAAACTGTAATAAGTTATATAATGTAATGTAATACTTGCAACAACCGCTAACAATAAAAAAACCTATACAAAAAGATACACTAAAAATACTATGAATAAATCAAAATGGAATTCTAAAGTATGTTCAAGTAACCCATAGGAAGGCAGGAAAAAGAAAACAGAAAAGAAAACAAAGACAACAAACGTTTTTAAAATGGTAGATTAAAATCTGAACTTAATAATGATCACATTAAATGTAAATGGTCTAAATAACCAATTAGAAGATAGAGATTGGCATATAATGGACTTCAGAGCAAAGAAAATCACATTGAGTTAGATTAGAGAGTGATAAAAGAATCAATCCACCAGGAAAATGTAGCAATACTAGACATATATGTGACAAACAAGAGAACTGCAAAATATGTTAAGCAAAAACTAATAGAACTAAAGAGAGAAACAGATAAATCTACAATTATAGTTGGAGACATCCACTCCTCTCTCTCAACAATTGATTAAACTAGATAGAAAATCAACAAGGATCTAGAATTTAACAACACCATAAACCAACAGATCCTAGACAATATTTATAGCATAATCCACCCAACAACAGCAGAATACACATTCTTTTCAAATGTCCATGGAAAACATACCAAGAAATACCATATCCTGAGCTACAAAAAAAACCTCAATAAATTTAAAAGAAAGAGTTCAAATAGCACAGAATGTGTTCTGTCTTCACTATTTCAAATAAGAAATCAATAACAGAAAGATAAAGAAAATCTCTAAACACTTGGAAATTAAACAACACGCTTCTAAATAATCTGCATGGTAAAGAGAAAATCTCCAGGGAAATAAAAAAATATTAAACTGAATTGAAATCAAAATACAATATGCCAAAATTTATAGAACACAGGTAAGCTACCACCTCAGAAATCTAGAAAAAGAAGAGCAAAATAAACTCAAAACAAAGAGAGCAGAATCAATAATAAAAAGCAATAGTCAATCAAATTAAAAAGCAAAAACAACAATTAATGAAACAAAGAACTGGTTGTTTAAAAAGATTAACACAATTAGAAAATGATTAGTAAGACTAAAGAAGAAAAAATAAGGCACAAATTACCAATATTAGGAATGAAATGGGAAATATCACTAAAGACCCTACAGACATCAAAAAGTTAATATAAGGGAATATTATGAACAACTCTACATACAATATTTGACAACTTAGATGAAATGGGCCACTTCCTTAAAAAAACACAAACTACCACAATTCATTCAATATGAACTAGATAAAACTGTACATCCATATAACTATCAATTAATTTAATTTGAATTTAAAATTTTCCCAAAGGAATCTCCAGGCCAGATTGTTTTACTGGAGAATTCTACCAAAGGTTTAAAAAAGAATTAACACCAATACTAAATAAATAAAGGGGAGCAAAACTTCCCAATTCATTATATTAAATATTAATACTCTAATATCTAAACCAGGCAAAGACAGTACAAATACAGAAAAATACAGACCAATAGCTTTCATGAATATAGATACAAGAATCCTTAACACAGTTTTAGCAAATAGAATTGAGCAATATATAAAAATAATTATATGCCACATATTATATATTATATTATATTATATACCACAGACAGATTTATTTCAAAGATGCAAGGTTGATTCAATATTTGAGAATTAATCAATGTAATTCACCACATGCTATGACTTGAATGGTTTTGTCCTCTTTAAAACTCTCATTGAAACTTAATGTCCAATGCAACAGTGCTGAGAGGTGTTGGGAGACCTATTGGGAGGGTTTTAGATCATGAGGGCTGTGCCCTTATAAATGGATTAATGCCACTATAAAAAGGGATTTTGGGAATGCGTTTGCTCCCTTCCACTGTTTTGCCATGTGAAATATAGTGTTCCTCCCCTCAGAAGGATGCAGAGTTCAAGGCACTCTCTTAGAAACAGACAGTGGGCTCTTACTATACACCAAACCTACCAGCATCTTGGTCTTGGACATTCCAGTTTCCATACTGTGAGAAATAAATTTATGTTCTTTAGAAATTATCCAGTCTTGGATATTCTAGCACAAAATGGACTATGACACCATACCAACAAACTAAAGAAGAAAAATCACAGGATTATATCAACTGCAGGGAGAAAAAGCATTTGACAAAATTCAGTATCATTTCATGATATAAACTGTCAGAAAAATATGAACAGAGGAAAACATCTTCCTCCTGATAAAAAGAATCTACAAAAAAACTTACAGCTAACATCACATTTATTGGTGAAAGACTGAATGTTTTACCTCAAGATCAAGAATAATGCAAGAATGTCTGCTCTCATTACTCTCCCATTCAATGTAGCAATGAAAATTGTAGAGAGTATAATAAGGTAAGAAAAGAAATAAAAAAGCGTACAGATTAGAGAGGAAAAAATAAAATTTTCACTATTTGTGTGATACAATTTTCTTCAAAGAAAATTCCATGGAATTTATTTTTAAAAAAATTCACAGAACTAATAAATGACTGGCAAATTTGCAATATATGAAAATCTGTATCTATACACTATCAATGAATACACATGCACACTGAAATTAAAAAATACAATGCCAATTACAATCATCTTCCCCAAAATGAAACACTTAAGTGTAATTATAATAGAACATGCACAGGACTCCTATGCAAAAACTATACAGTGCTGATGAAAGAAATCAATGATTTAAAGAAATGCAGAGATATCCTGTATTTATAGATAGGAAGATTTTACATAGTAAAGATACTAATTTTCCACAAGTTCATATACAGATATAATATAATTTCTATCAAAATCCTGGCAAGATTTTTTTGTTGCTATAGACAAGATTATTCAAAAAATTACATGGAAAGGAAAGGGAACTAGAATAGTTAAAACAATTTTGCAAAAGAATAATAATGTGGGAGGAATGAAATATACCTGATTTTAAGACATTTTTTATAGGTACAGCGGTCAGGATTGTATGGCACTGGTGAGAAACCAGAAAGAGATCAACACAAATACATCTAATTGAATCTGAACAAAGGGCAAAAGCCATTCAGAGGAGGAAGAATAATCTTTTCAACAAAAGGTGCTAGAGCAATTAGACATGCATGAGCTCCTTTAAAAATAAACCAATGAGTCTTGACCTAAACCTTACATCTCACATGCAAATTAACTCTCGAAATGGATCACAGACTTAAAGATAAATTGCAAAATTATAAAACATTTGGGAAAAAAATTATAGAAGAAAATCTTTGGGATCCAGGTCTAGGTAAAGTATTCTTAGACTTGACAACAAAGCATGCCCATAAACAGAAAAATTAATAAATTACATCATCAAAATTAAAAATTTGCTCTGAGAAAGATCCTATTAAGAGGATGAAAAGACAAGCTACACAAAGGTAGAAAATATTTGTAAACCACATGTATGACAAAGAACTGTATCTATAATATAATATATAAAGAACTCTGAAAACTCAATAGTAAAAAAAATTAAAATAAATGATACAATTAAAAAATAGGCATAAATGAGTGAACAAACTGTTCATCAAAGAAAGTACATAAACAGCAAATGAGCATGTAAAATGATGTTCAACACAATTAGCTATAGGGGAAATATAAAAAATTAAAACAACAATGAGCTATTACTATGTGCGTATCAGATTGGCTAACATTAGAACAAAAAAATCTTAGCATTAAATGCTGGCAAGGATGAAGAAAAACTCGATCACTCATACTTTGCTTGTGGGAACGTAAAATGGTGTAGTCGTTCTGGAAAACAATTTGGGAGTTTCTTTAAGAAACTAAACATGCCACTGTCATACAACCCAGTAATGTCAGTCATGCAAATTTATCCCAGAGAAATGAAAACTTAAGTTCATACAAAACCTCTATATGAATATTCATAGCAGTTTATTTGTTTGCAATAGCCAAAAACTGGAAACCCAGGTATACTTTCAGTGGGTGCATAGTTAAACAAATGGTGATACACCCATAAACGGAAATAAGATTTCACTGCTTAACTTGAACCAATAAAATGATGAACACCAATAGACTGTAGTAAGTTATATAATGTAATGTAATACTTGCAATGATCACTAAAGATACACTCATACCATGGACTACTACTGAGCAATAAAAAGGAAACATTATTGATAAACACGGCAACCTCTAGGAATTGCCAGAGAATTATCCTGAGTGAAAAACCCAATTGCAAAAGTTTATATACTGTAATATTCTACTTATAAAACACTTCTGAAATGACAATGTTACAGAAGTGGAGAAGAGATTAGCTGTTTCCAGGGATTAAAAAGAAGTAAGGAGGGCTGGGCGCGGTGGCTCACGCCTGTAGTCCTAGCACTCTGGGAGGCTGAGGCAGGCGGATCATTTGAGCTCAGGAATTCGACACTAGCCTGAGCAAGAGCGAGACCCTGTCTCTATTAAAAAAATAGAAAGAAATTAGCTGGACAACTAAAAAATACATATATAGGAAAAATTAGCCAGGCATGGTGGTGCATGCCTATGGTCCCAGCTACTTGGGAGGCCGAGGCAGTAGGATTGGCTGAATCCAGGAGTTTGAGGTTGCTGTGAGCTATGCTGATGCCATGGCACTCTAGCCTGGGCAACACAGTGAGATTCTGTCTCAAAAAAATAAATAAATAAAAATAAAAAGGAGTAAGGAGTAGGTGCAGGAGGGAAGTGGGTGTGGCCATAAAAGTATAGCGTGAGGGATCCTTGTTGTAATGGAAATGTTCTTTATCTTAACAGTATCAGTGTCAATAGCTGGTTTTTGTATTGGAGTACAGTTTTGCAAGATTAACATTAGGGAAACTGGATGACGAGTGTATGGATTCACTGCATGTAAATGTACAATTATCTCAAAATAAAAAGCTTAATTTAAAAGTGTATATATGTAAAACTTTCCATAATAAAACCCTGATAACAATATCTAACAAAAAGCATTACATAGGAAAATTATAAAACAATCTCATTCGTGAATATAGATACAAAACCCTAGATAAAACTACTATCAAATCTAATTCAAAAGAACATTAAGGTAATCATTTTTCATCTTAGCATAGGATTTATTTGATAACTGTAAAAGTTTGATATTAAGGTATTTATTAATATTAAGCAAGATCCTAATATTATAGGCTAAAAAAAATTATCATCCTAGCAGCATCCAAATAGGCATTCAACAAAATCCAAAATCTATTACTTATTTTTTTAAAAAACAGTATGACAGAGATTGTTATTACTCATCAAACATTCAAATGCTCCTTAGTCTTTCCCAGTCCCATCAATCTAAGTGGTCTAGGCAAATGACTAATTGTTAACAATTAAACATAGAAGTAGGAAGTTAAGAACAGTTATATTCTCCATATTCAACCTCATTCAAGTGGATGAAAAAAAAAAAATTAGAGTTGGTAAAATTAGAATTTGAAGTAGCCGGAGTCCCCGACACACTATCTAGGGAGAGAAACACATAGGAGTATGACCTATCACATAATATGACACAAGCAAGGGGTAAACCTTTGCTGTGTTAAAACGCAGAGATTCAGAGTGTATTTGTTATTGAAGTATATCCTTGTGTTACCCCAACTAATATAACTGGTGTAACTACTCTGAATCAAAAGAAAGATCATATTTAATGCTTTTGAAACTGAAATTCCACAAAATAATAGCTCTGTGATCTTTGGAAAATGGTATGCTGCATACTTGATCTCCTTTTTATTAACAGTAATTCCCAGCACATATTTTCACATTAAAGGCTCTAAGAAGTTCTATAGAAATCTTACACCTTTGTTGAATTCAACATTTCACACTTATCTCACAACAGTAATTTTTTAATTAATGGAATATCTATTCACTAATGTATTTGTATTCTACAGAATAAGTTGAATAAGGTACCAGAAGCATTTCAACAAAATTCAAAAAATGGACCAAAATATCCATTGTTTTTGATGCACTAAGATTTGTGTACGAAAACTTATCATAGCTTTATTTGTAGTATAAAATAAGCAAACAATAAATATATATATATATATATCTAGGTATAGATATATTTAAGCAAAATATGTATGCAAAAAATATTTTAAAAATTAATTATTTTTTCAAATAGTATTGGATGCCTGGAAAATCTATACATTACTAGATGAGAAGGTGGGATAAAAAACTATACATGTAGTATAGACCTGGTTAATATACACACATATTGACACACATACAAAGAAATAAGCCAAAATATTAACAGTAGTTATCTCTGGAAGCTGGAATTATGGGCCATTTTTCACTTTATTCTTCATGCTTTTGAATATTTTAATCAAAGATGATAAACATTATTTTAAAAAAAAGATGTAAAAATATCTAGAACAGTTTCTTCCTTACAAAATCTCTGCTTTGTCCTTCAGCTAGCACATCGTTATTAATAATAATGCTTATTGAGCAGGAATAATCTCCTGTCAGCATGAAACATCTCATATTCATGCAAAAATAATCTTAATACTTATTATTTTTAATAAGAAAACTGTGCTCAGGTTGAACAATTTTTATCAAATATTTGATGTGCGTATGTAAAGGAGACCTTGACTTTGTAAAAACTGTACTATACACTGAAATGTTACAACCACCAGTGAACTTTGGAGAGGAAGAGAGAGTCTGACAGCTGCAGCTAAAGGCGCGTCCTGAAGATCCAGAGTCGCTTCCCGTGAGTGTGGCCTAGAAGCAGGCAGCAATGTGATAATTGATAATTCCCACCATCACCACCACCAACACACACACAAACATACACAGGCACACACATTCATACTTCATACCGCAAGTTTCTTATAAGGCCCTTCTTTTTGTTCTATGACTTCTTTAAAGTCTGTGGCTGCCCATTTTCTCGTTTTAGGATCTTATCCATCTAAAATTCTTCTGCTAAAATAAATATCTGAGAACGTTTTCACTGCATCATTTCCAGGACAAATTTATGGCCAACTGTAGCTTTGCAAGAGTTAACTTACTATCTCATCATCTTCATTGTAGTCAGCTTCCAGGCACATTACAATACTAAAATCCACTTTGCAGACACCTGCAGCCTCTTTAAGTAACATTTCCACTATGGCCTCCAGGTAATTGCTTTTTCTTTTCTCTCTTGTTTTCTTCAATTCGGCCTTTATTTTTATTTGAACTCTGCAACTCTGATACGTAACATCATAACTTGTGTTGAGATACATATTGCCTTAAAGACTTTGTGAACAATAAAAGTGTAACTCCTCAGAACTAGACAGCTCAATGAAATAAACTTATACCATTCCTATATTTTGTTCTTTTTCACATATATTCAGTTTTCAAAGAGTTATAAATTGTTTGTTTCAAGATACAACATTGTGTCATCTTCTAGCGATCTTTTTAGTTTGGCTTCTGAAGGAAAGAAAAAATAGACACATCAGAGCATGCACTTACATTTCAAACTTTTAAAAAATGTTCTCTGTAATAAATATAAGGAAACAGTCAGAACAGAGTATAACATAGAGGGGGAAATATAGCTTTGTTGTCCAATCTGAGTTTGAGTCTTAGCTCTACTGAATATTTTTAATAACTGCATTACATTCTTTACCTGCTCTAAGCCTCCATTTACTTTTCTGCAATGAAAGTATAAAAGTGACTGCCTCGTGGGTTGTAATGATGAATAAATGACATTAATTAAATGTGCTATGTAAGTGTTCATCATTGTTAAAGTTTTTTCCAATTATTTTGATTTTACTTTGATCTATTATCACTAAAAATACTACTCCACTGTGCCTAACAGAATCCAATGGAAGCTTACATAGCAAAGAGTAAAAACAGTTTTTGTCCCTGGATAAGTTGTAAAAAACGTACTAGGTTTTCAATTTTAAATTGCCTGTTCACCTTTCTAAATCTTAGACTGCAGGCAACGATTTTCTACTTTTTAAAGGTCATTTCTGACATTGCCAGTATGAGGTTGGTAAAGTATTTTCTTAATCCATTTCCAATGACTTCCATAACAGAGTTAGTTGAAAATACCTACTGTATACTGGATATACATATATATGATATATATACATATGTGTATATATGCACATGCATACATGTAGGCTGGAGATATATATATGCATCTATTATGCTTAATCTATCCATATATATATACATACATATATATATATCTCCAGCCTACATGTATGTGTGTATATACACTAATACATATGTATATATGTATAGATGGATGGATAGAAAAAGCACTATATAGTCTTCTCCCTTTTTATTATTATTATCCGCTAAAAATATATTCTGCACAATCACACCTATCCATTGGTTGAGTATTTTATGAATTATTGACAACAAATTTCTTAATATGACTCAACTTTGGCTAGTTGCTAAAGATAGATAAATAAAGTTTATTATGACAGGAGATAATACATACCCAAGAAGACAAGAAAATTATAGAAAATCATAAAATGTACTCCAAAGGTACCAAGTTTTATATGTATATTATCCTCTTTTGTATATTTTTTTCTCTGTCAATTTCTGTTAAAGCAATATGCTCATAGCTTTCTGGGAAATGAAGTTCCATTTTCCTCTATTGGGCTTTCATGTTGCCAGTCTTACTTGACCGTTATTTTAGCAAGATAGCACCCTCTACTTTGAAGCTAAGAAATGTCATTGGGCATGAAGTGAGATGTCTCTTTAAACATGCTCACAATCACATTATTGTTTTCATAGTTTGTTGTGGGGGAGGGAACAGAGGCAGTTAAGTACCTATTACAATGTCAGCAAACTTACTACTGATGAATCTATTTTGACCTTTGTTCACATTCCATCTGCTCTAGTGACTAGGGTGAGTTCACAGTTTCACAATGAGTCAGATTTCACTTATATCCTCAGAAACATCTGCAGTTGGAATACTTGCCAGGAACACACCCCAATGTGGAAACCCAGAGCAAGTGAAGGATTTGCTAAAGACCATGTGTCATGACCTAGGTAATGTGATGGAGGTAATATACTGGGACTTCTGCACTAAAAAGACCTCAGTGTCCAGAGGTAGCCGCAGAACTGACCATGTCTTCATAGAATTGTTCCCTGGCCAAATCATGGCATGTTCGCAATAGAGGGGAAATCAATTAAAATATATATCAAGAACAACCTCGAAAAGGTGATAAGCCACAAAACTCTACCCTCTCAGTAGAAGTATGCTCAAAGGGAGAAGAGGATTACTTCTTTGTCTGAATGATGGAGTGGAAATCCAGGGGAAATGGGTCTGGCAGGGATGAACTGTATTTCCAGGTTTACACACAAACCTCCGTCTTTAGGGTCTAATGATAGAAGCACTCCCTTCTCTTCCACTGCTCCCTAGTCACAAGACCATCCAAAGTGAAGTGAGAGGAATTGTTCCTATTCTAGAAACAACCAATCAGTCAGGAAATCTTTACCGAGCAATCACCCCTCATGAGGTGCTCCAGCTCATTCTCCTCAGCTGGTTTCCTTCATCTTTTTGATCTCTAAGCTGTGAAATGTCCAGTTCTTAAAATCTCTTTTCAATGTATACATAACTCAGTTTGATGTTCATTCAGTCCCAGAGGTTTGTTTTTGTTTTTATGAGTTTCATTTCAGAGTTTTATCTATTCACAGGGTAAAAATTCCTAAAATTTTATCTTTAACCCTGAGCTCTTGATTTAAATATAAACTTACCTACTTGACATCTTCAATTAGACATCCAATAAGTATCTCAAGCTTACCACATCCCAAATAGATCATTTGATTTTCTTAGCCCAACCTAGCCATCCTGAAGTCTTCCTTTATTTGAGTAATTAGCATATCTATTCTGCCATTTTCTCAGCCCCAAATGCTTGGATTCATCTTCCATGCCCCTCTTTTTCTCAATAAATGCTTCAATAAATGTGTTAGTGCATTGTACGTGTCCAAAACCCAACCACCTCTCAATGCTTCCACCAACTTGGTCCATGCCACCACCATCTCTTGTTTGAACGGTTGCACTAGCATCCTAACTAATCTCATTAGTTCCGTACTCACACCCCTACTGGCAATTCAACATACACACAACCAGGGTCTTGCCTTGAAAACATAAGTCTGAGCATGTCATTCCTCCACCTAAAACCAATCAAAGTCTCACCATGTCATTGGAGTAAAAATCCCAAGTGTGTTCCAGGACATATAAGGACGTCCTTGACCTGGACTCCTCTGGGAGCTCTGCCCTCCACTTCTGCTTTCTACCAGCTCACTCTACCCCACCCACACTGGCTTCCTTGTTCTTCCTCATTCACTGCAAGCTCACTCCTGCTTTGGGGTCCCAGGACTTGTTAGTCCTTCTGTGTAAAACACTCTTCCACCAATATGCTCCTTCCTTCCTTCAGATCTCTACACAAAGGTCACCTCCTCAAAGAGGCTTTTTGTGATCCCTTTTTTCTTGTTTTATGTCTAATCAGGGTACTTATCACCATCGGACATGTTTTGCATTATTTGTTTATATTTTTATTGTCTTTCTTCCTTGACTAGAATGGTAGCTCTTTGAGCACAGAGATTTTGTTTATCATTGCCACATTGTGCCCAGAACGTAACACAATGCCTGGCATGTATTATAGAACATGTCCAATACCTATTTTGAATGAATGAACATATCAATACAGATCCTGTCTTCAAGGAACTCATCAGCCGGTAAGGAAAATCAAGATATGCACAGCTAGCTACAATGACAACCAACTGGAATTAAATAAATTATATGGTAACCCACAAGAGACAAAATGAATTCTAGCTGGGGTTAGAGGAGGGTCAGAGTTTTCTCACACATACCTACATTCAGACATACACATGAGTATTTAAATTAGGCTGAAACAGATAAATGAGATTTCAACAAGAAGAGACCTGGAGACCAGCATGGGCACAGGGCATGAACTTGAATGCCTAGAAGTGCTCAGCATGTTCAAGGAACAGAAAATTATCCTGAGTGGCTGCCATCTGGGAGCTGAGCGTGAGGGGAAGGAGATGAGGCTGGGAAAAAATAGTGAGCCAGATTTTTGAGGGATCTTTAACGCAATGAAAGGATGCTGTTTTATGCAATCACAAAATATTTGTTAAGAAGCTACTTTAGGCCAGACTCTGTGCTCAGTCCTGGGGATGCAGAAATGACTATCCCAGTCCTTGTGCTCAGGAAATATACAGTAGAGAACAGGATATACAAATGTGCAGACAAATGAGTGCTGCAAAATATTAAGGGTGTCATAGCAGCCAACTGAGAGTCAACACAATTAAGGAGCAAGGATTCTATAGTGCAGAAAGTTTTCCAGAAAGATTTTATGGAGGACAACATAGGCCAAGGACTTTTGAGCTGAAAAATAAAATGGGGCTCTAAGTGTTAGGAAGATTATGCAAATTAAGGTAGTAATTTATCAGAAGGGGGAAAGCCTAGAAAAATCAGGTAATTCCCTTCTGTTTAAAGACTAAGAAAAATGTAATTAAATTACTTTAAACCTGGAAAGATGTCTCAATCTTTTCCTCTATGCTGGTGAGTACTTACCTTCCCAGAAATTTCCTACTGATAAACCAGTTTCATGTGAGTAGAAGGAAAGGCGATCACAATCCTCTTATCTGATGATATATTACATTTCTCTTTAAGTTAAAACATGCCAGAAATCTAAAAAAAAAAGGCCATGTAAAAATTCTCAGGACAAGTGCAGAGGAAGAACAACATGGACCGGTATTTTCTGTATAATGAAATACAGCATGGTATTATGTTGATAGTCTTTAAAAAGGGTATAATTACATCACAGCACCAGCTTTTATGGTGTACATTACTTGTATATTCTCAATAGTTTAATAATAACTAAATAAAAAGGAT
>CAUYSK010010965.1:0-16286 GCA_963575035.1 Avahi laniger
AACTAAAGGACACGGAGAACACTGAAGGGAGGGAAGGGCACGCCTTTAACCTGCATTTGGGGAAGGCAAAGACATGAAGTGTAACTAGAATGTTTGTACCCTCACAATACCTTGGAATAATAATAAAAAAAAAAAAAAGAAGAAGAAAAAAAAAAACTATAATGGGCTACATGATCTGTTAGGCAGCATAATAAGTTATTTTCCTTAAACCTCTAGGCAACCTATATTTTTAAAATACCAACAAATATAGGGTCAACTGATTTTCAACAAGGGTACCAAGACCATTCAATAGGGAAAAGACAGTACTTTCAACAAATGGTGCTGGGAAAACTGAATATTCACATGCAAAAGAATGAAGATGAAGCTTGACCTTACACCATATACAAAAATTAACTCAAATGGATGGAAAACCTAAATATAAAAACCAAAACTATAAAGCTCTTAGGAGAAAGCAAAGGGCAAAAGCTTCATGACATTGGATTTGGCAATGATTTCTTGGATATTACACCAAAAGGATAGGCAACAAAGGAAAAAATAAACTGGACTTCATCAAAATTAAAAACTTTTGACAGCAAAGTACAGTATCAAGAGAGTAAAAAGGCAGTCCAGAGAATAGGAGAAAGTTCTTACGGATCATATATCTGATAAGAGGTTAATACTAAGAATATGTTATATAAAGAGCTCCTATTACTCAACAACCAAAAAACCAATCTAATTTAAAAATGGGCAAAGGACTTAAAAAGATAATTTTCCAAAGAAGATATACAAATGGCCAACAAGCGCAAGAAAAGATGCTCAACATCAATAATCATTAGAGAAATGCAAATCAAAACCACAAAATACCACTTTGCACCTGCTAGTTTGTCTATTATTTAAAAAAAAAAAAAACCTCTTCCCCACCCCAACCCCGACCAAACTTGTTATCTAACAAGTGTTGATGAGGAAGTACAGAAAATACAACCCTTGCACACTGCTGGTGGGAATGTAAAATGGTGCAGCCCTTGTAGAAAATGGTTTAGTAGTTCCTCAAAAAAGTTAAACACAGAATTACCATATGATCCAACAATTCCATTCTTAGGCATATGCCCCAAAAAATTGAAAGCAAGAACCCAAATAAATACTTGTACACCCAATGTTCATAGCAACATTATTCATAATAGCCAAAATACAGAAATAACCCAAATGTCCATCAACAGATGAATGGCTAAACAAAAGGTATATATACACATATAATGGAATGTTAATTTGGCCTTATAAAGGGATGAAATTCTGATACATGCTACAACATGGATGAATCATGAAAACATTCTGTTAAGTTAAATTAGCCAGACATAAAAGGGCAAATATTGTATAGTTCCACTTATGTGAGGGACCTAAAATAGGCAACTTCACAGACAAAGTAAGTAGAATGATGGTTCCTAGATAACAGGAGGGGTGAATGGGTGAATAAGGGGAAGTTACTGTTTGGTTAGTACAGATTCTCAGTTTGGAATGATGAAAAGTTCTGAAGATGGATAGTGGTGACAGTTGCGTAACATGGTAGATGTACTTAATGCCACTGACTTGTGCATTTAAAAATGGTTAAAATGGTAAGTTTTACGTTATGTATATCTCATCGCAATAAAAAAAAAGCAAATATGAATTCAAAGTCCAATCCATTTTTCTATTACTTCCTCTTAAAAAATATAGAGAATTTGCCATCTAAACTAAGGGAAATTTAAATATATTTATGTAGCATCAAGGAATAGTGAAAGTGTAATTGCTTAGGAAGCCTTTTCTTGGTTAAAAAAATTTTTTTGAAACTTTCTTCCCATAGGGAACAGGTTCATTGACAAAGTATGACCATTTTTTCTGAAATAAATTTCATCCTGGTATTTGTGAATCAATACAATCAATCAATCAATCTCATAAAGCAACACTGAAAAACCCTTAATTCATGCTTACTTTAAGAAACTAGAGTAGACAGGAAGACAGTATTGCTATTCAAAGTAACTATTGACCTCTTGACCTCTCTACCTCTCCATTGGCAAAGATTATTACTGCATGAGTAAACACATACAGTAACCAACCTCTCCACCTTCTCTCCATCGGACACACTGCTTTCTACGAATCAGTTCCATTCACTCATAAACAATTAATTTGTAGTTACTTCCCAAATTATAAATTCTGAATATTTAAATATTTTCAACTATCACAATTTTTTCTGAAAGACGTTTTTACTGCTTTTTTTAGTGTATGTAAGAAATGGAATATAATTATAAAAGTAAGGTACCTAAATAGTATCTTACAAATATAATTTTTATATGATCAAATTTACATAGAAATAATTATAAAGAATTATAAGCAAAGTACATGGTTATCTCAAATATAAGGGAAAATTATAAAATAAATTTAAATGAGCTAAATAAATTTATTCCCAACCTCTAATGTACTATCACTAACATTAAAAAGTTTAAAGATCTATTACTATTACTGTCCTACTTTTATTGTATATAAAAAAATTACACATAAAACAAGGAATCCAGGCTATTCACAAGTAATAGCTTTCCTGGATAAGTAACATTGCAGTAGAAAATCCCACTCTCCCCATTAAACGTGTAAGTTCAACATGATGCTGGTCAACAATGACCTGCAAACCAACCTGACAGCATGCAGGGTTTCAATGTGTTGCATCAGCACAATTAAAGTTTATCATACGTCAAGGATACCCAAAGTACACCTAATAGGTATCAATATGTATACATACAGAGTAGATAATATGTGCACATAAAAATATACTGAAAAGTAAAGAGTAGATATCTATGTATTATACAAGTATAGGCCATTTTTTATTTTCTGTATTTTTTTGTTTTCCAAAATTATCTAAAGCAATCTATTACTTTTATAATCAGAAAAACTGCAAATAAGCATATCAAACAAAACAAAACAAAAAACCAGAAAGATCCAATCTAAAAAGATTACTCAGGTAAGCTTCAAAACACAGTGAAAACATTATCTATCATTTTCCCTGGATCAGTTTTATTATTTGTTTAATGCCCTGTCCCCGCATGTTATTACTATCATTACTTTGTATCCTATTGATTATAAAATATCTTCTGAATGCCGCTTTGAAAAAGTTCTCAGGCTCAAGGATCAAAATAAAAAACAAAAATAATTTTCAAATTCTAATTTTACGTTTTTCTGGATTAGAGTAGTAAGATGTTAGTTAAAAAGAAATATAGCATCACCACTTACAAAGAAAGTTATTACTTTTTAGGACAAAGTCACTTCGAATTTATAAAAACAAGAAAAATAAAACATTTCGAAACTTACAGGAAATCCTTTAGTGACAGGAATTTCAATATTAAAGATGAGGATTCGGGCTCTGAAACGAGTGCAAGCTTTAATGGGTTCTTTGGGGCCACAAAATACGCAGCCAACACTGTAACAAAGAAAACCAATACATTTCCATCAAATAGGAATACCCCTCTAAAATCATTTACAAACAAAGTAAAACAATTAAGTAAATTAGGGACTTTTTAAAAATATTCCCTTCTGAGTTAAGGGATGGCTTCAACCCATTATTAATCTTACATCATTTTCACATACACTACAGCTTTCACTCAAAGAACATGCCAAGTCCATGTGCTGACATGTATTATTCCACTGTTAAGTAGGTTTTGCTTAAACCTTCACAACTATCTATTTTTGGTCAAATGAGATTCAGAATTGAACTAGTAGATTGCAAAATGTATGCATTTTGAGGTCCTATATCCAAAACAACGGTTACTTAAACTCATTTTCTCACTCACTTGATTTTGATGATATCCATCCCAACCAAAGTAAGACTAACATGATCGCCCGCCGCCGCCCAATCAACAGGTTCATCATGCAGAGTGATTCCTGGAAATGAGTAAGAACCAAAGAATACAGTGAAACACCTCGATATCAAACCATAACAACCAAGAGAGTATGGCTGATTTGTGCTTCATCAGTCACTACTCATCATTTTCAATATGAATGGATTGAGAGTGAGAAATTTAACTGTGAGTATTGAGGAAAACATATTTCCTCTAGACTTGACTCTTTTAGAACAGCACCCTAAACATAGAGTGACTTGTATTTGCCCATAAAAGGCCAGCTTCTGCTTATTAAATCAAGATTTCTAAACTCACTTATACAATGGTTATATTCATTAAACATGCTCCATTCAAATATTTCTGTTATATTAATGGATACAGGCATAATAAAACAGTTTGAATTATTCATATTGACATAAAAGATGAGACTGGAGAAGATGCCTAGTAGTATTTTGTTTTCTTGAGCTCTGCTTTTAATCAGACAACTGCCTAAACAAGTAATCCTTGTTCTCCAAGTAATCCACGAGACAACTGTGCTCAGTTAGAACTTCAAATGGTCCTCTCAGCAGGCCCCTTAACTAATTCTGGCTCAAAAGCACTTCTTCCCAGAGAGAGATGTGCATAATGATGACTGGTTATATGAAAAGAAAAACGTTAAGGAAATAGTGATAAGAAAATTTAATATAAAATTGATCCAGGTGTTGCTATATAGCTGGAAATCTACATCTATTTACCTAGACAGTCCTGAAGGTAGTCCTTAAGAGCAGCTCCCAAGGGCAATATTCAGCTACTATATTCGAAGGCTTTTAAAAGAGATCCTATATTTTCTGATTTTATGGGATAAATTTATGGATTAAGTTCCTTTCCACAGGAACTTGGGACTTTTGAGGAAGAGTGTGTAGGTCAACCACTATGGCATAGATCTTGATTGATATGTTGACATGTTTGTAAAAATTTATAATTCACCCACATCTTTCTGAAAATATTCATTTCCCATTCATCAAGGACAGTTTCTGACATTCAGGGAGTTCAAGGAGAGCTTTAAGAAGACAACGTACAGTTTTATGCAAAATTTCACGTATGTGCACATCTGCATTAAGCTGAGAAGAGAGGGCATAACTTTCAAGTATCAAAGAGTTTCCTGACTCCAAAAATGTTAACAATTATGGTATTAAGGAGTGTTTGTTAAATATCAACTAATTAAATTTAATTTTTAAACATAAATTTAAAAACAACCGTATCTGATTTTTGTTATGAAATATGAAATTGAAAACAGGAGCTAGATACTTAATACAACAGAGATTGCCTTTGGCTTAAGAATTTTAAGAGCTTTCATACTACAAGTTCAGTTAACAATATAAAATTTTCCAAAGGTAATTATATTACCTGGTTCTTCTTCCACCCAATCATGTTACACTGTTCCATATATGATATTTATCTTCCTAAGAACTTTTCTTATTGGATAAACATTATAAAAGGAGACTCTTTTTAAATACTCCATGGGCTTGATATGTTAATAAAGTGGAAAAGTAATTTAGAATTTCTATTTGTCGAAATAGATTCAGTCAGTCTTTCTTGTGGGACATTACTGGCTAGAGAGCCACAATAGTACCTACGGTGTTCGGACAGAAGGGTGCATTAGGCTGGGCACAGTGGTTCATGCCTATAATCCTAGCACTCTGGAAGGCCAAGGCAGGAGGATCACTTGAGATCAGGAGTTCAAGAAGGGTACATTAAACAATCAAATAAACCAAGCAAAAGCAATAGGGTGAGAAATTGAGGACTGAGAACCTCTCAGTTAAGTTAGAAGTATGGCTCTCAAAGAATAGGGTGTTTCCTCCCTGGTGCTTCTGATAAGACTTCTCTTTTAAGAACGTATAAGACTTCTCTTTTAAGAACTGCTGATTAAAGATAATGCTTGGAATTTCTCTGTGTAGAAGGCATAGAGAAGAGAAAGGTAAAGAATGTGAGACTTTCAGAGGTAATGAGTAAGGATTTTAGAGGTCACAAGGGAGCCAATCTTAAAGTCTGTGATCAGTTTAGGATCATGGTTTTAATTCATGGCTCTTGATTATTAAAAAAAATTCTTATTCTCAAAAAAGCTCATTAACAAACAAATAAATTAGTATTTCAAAAGTATTATAGCTCTTGATCACTTTAGTACATTAACTGCCATGTGAGTTATATTTAACTCAGGCTAGTTTTGAGCCCCAGGCCTCATGAAACATATGTAACTCACATCTCTTCACCTTGGGAGCTGCAAGAACTATTTTTCAAGTTGCATATAATTCACACAGAAAACAATAAAAAATAACAATTTTTCATTAAATTAGAAAGGATTCTTTTGTTTTCAAAGTTTTTATTCTATTTTTGTATAAAACACTGTGGCCTCAGGGAAAAAAAAATTTTTCCTAGTGTGGCAATTAGCGTGTTAAAAAACAAAAGCAGAGAGCTGTACTTGCAAACAATTAACAGATCTATGGAGAACAACACTAATTTTTTTCTTCTTTGAGACAGGGTCTTGCTCTGTTGCCCAGGCTGGAGTGCAATGGTGAGATGATAGCTCACTGCAGCCTCAGATGCCTCGGCTTTAGGGATCCTCCTGCCTCAGCCTCTCAAATAGCTGGGACTACAGGTGTGTGCCGCCATACCCAGCTAATTTTTTTATTATTCTTTGGAAAGACAGGATCTCACTAGGTCATCTAGGCTGGTCTTGAACCCCTGGCCTCAAGCAGTCCTCTGTCTTGGCCTCCCAAAGTGTTAGGATTACAGGTGTGAGCCATCATGCCCAGCCCCTAGTTTTAAAGTGCATGTTACTTTTTATCTAAACAGAAAGTTCATGATCCCTAAGGCAGGCAGAAAGAGAAAGGTCAAATGGAAATAACTTCAGTTTTCATTTCCCTATTCATCTTTAAATGTAGGTTAAACTATGTTACCTAAATAGATACTAATTTCATATAATCTTCAAGAAGTCTGTCTGCTTATAAAGTGAACAAATTAATTCAAAGAAAATATATATCCAAATTTATAAGCTAGTCAAGTACAACTCTAGATATAAACTATAAATTAACAGTAACAAAGGGAAAAATACTAAAACTTAAAAAATTTTTGGCCAGTTGCGGTAGCTCATGCCTATAATCCTAGTACTTTGGAGGCCAAGGCAGGAGAAATTACTTGAGGTCAGGAATTTGAGACCAGTCTAAGCAATATAGCCAGACTTTATAAAAAATAGAAAGATTAGCTGGGCATGGTGATGTGTGCCTGTAGTCCCAGCTACTCAGGAAACAGAGGCTGGAGGATCACTCGAGCCAGGCGTCTGAGGTTGCAGTGAGCTGTGATGATGCCACTGCACTCTTGCCAAGGAAACAGAGTGAGACTGTATCTCAAAAAAGGAAAAAAAAAGAAAAAAAGAAAAAATTTTTTTCTTTTACATTTCTAACAGGTTGTACCTCAACTTAAAATTGTTATAAATAATATTACTTTTAGTATAAAACACCTCTTCAATTTTACGTTGAAGTCGGAGGCTTAGTTGGAAGTCAGAGGAAGGTAAATATAAACTTTTAATCAGAATTTGGAAAAGAATAGCATGTATACATATAAATGAATGATTAGAAGACAGAAATAATTACCAGCCATCATGAGAAAACACATTTGATCTTTGTGCAGAAACAGTGACTGTGGCAATTTAAACTAGCTCAATTTCTCTTTTCATCATTGAGTTTTTCTGCATTTGCATCTTTCTTTCTTACTTAGGTCTTCCTATAAAATACATATATATTTTTGGTATAAACATGATCAAAACTGTTAATTTATTCTGAAATACACATTTCAAAACAACAGACTATAGCAGGCTGCTTTGCCACTGATTAGTGTCAGGCTGGGATTAGATTTAATTTCTGCTATAGAATATGATTATAAATGTATCTGCAAGGTATCTGGTTAAATCCTAACCAGGCTTCTTGAATCAGTATCAAAAATAGAATGCTACCAGAGCTTGAATGTTATTTATACATATATATATACACACACATAGTCACAACAGAAAAAATCGTTTAATGTTTTCACATTTTAATCCTCAACAGTTGGTATCATTTTGACAGTCAGTTACAATTTCAGTAAGAGGTTACTTACTTTGGAGTTATAACTAAACTACTTGAAAAAAATCTGCTGTCTCAACTTAAAGCTTGTTTAGCAAAAGAATTTTGCAGGTAAATACCTTTTGCAGTGCAAGTTTCATTAGGAGGCATTGCTAGTAGTCGGTCACCAGTTTGTATATAACCAGCTTCAATTTTACCAGTTACACAAAATCCAGATCCTTGATCTACAAAATAAGCCCAAAATCTTAATATTCATATAGCAAAGTTATCTGATGATTAACACTGTTAACTATATTCAGTTCCCAAGTAGTTATATAAAACCAGTAGTTCAATAGACATTCTTAAGTAATGATCATTTTAGAATTAACATATCTACTAAATATGACATACCACACTCTACTCTTTTTAGTTGCAAATAAAAATATTTATATTATAAAAACTAGAGATTCATTCTTTTCTCAACCAATTATTGAAAAATAATGAGTGTTTGAGTACCAGCCACTATATTAAACTCTGGGGATAAAGAAATGAAAATATAATTCCCTACCCATAAGGATTTTACACTAATGAAGAGACAAATGCTATTTAAAATATACAATGGAAACAGAGAAAGATGCACCAAAGAATCCATGATGGGAAGAATAGACATTTTATCTGTGCAGTTTGAAAGAGAAGGAATAGAAGCTTACCAGGTAGCTTGTATGTATGGGTAGGGGGAAGAAGGAAGACACTGCTGACCCAGGAAACTGCATGTGCAAAGGCATAACCAAATGTGGGATGTGCTAAGAGCCATGTGTTGTTTATGGGGGTGGGGGTACTACATGTAATAATGAAGGAAAGGCAAGACAGGAAGCAACAGAGGTAGGCAAGACAGAAGTAATAAAGGGATCTCATAAATCATGCTTAGGGTTTAAATTTCATCACGCAGTTAAGTAATGGGAAGCCAGCAAATAACTGTGACCAGAAAAGTGATATGATAGTGTTTCTGCATTAGAGACTGTTGGAAATGCACACACTGACCACAGAAAAGGAATAAATTCAAAAATTTGAGAATAAAGAATGACAAGTCTGGAGTGATAAGGCAAATGAAGGATAATGACCAAAAGGGAGAAATCTGAGATGATGATGCATTAACTATGAGATAGGAAACTAAGGAACAAGATCCTTTTTAGCCTTGGTGAATCTGAAGAGTCTACAAGACACACAAGTGGAGAAGCTGAATTCCAGAGGGGGACCAATTGCGCTAAATTCCAGGAGTATGGTACCCCCAGAAGCACACTCTTGGGGGAGATGTCTAGCAGCAGTCAGACTTGTGTCTGGAGAATGAGCAAACAGGTTTGGGTTGGAGATACAGATGTGGGAGTCATCAAGATGCAGAAGGTAGACAAACCATGGATGTCACTTCAAAAGGAGCAGTAGAGTAAAAAGAGGACTGAGCCAACAGAACACCATTTAAGAGATAGAAAATGAAGAGCCCACAGAGAAGAGATAGAGAGGTTGGAGAAATAGACAGGTGTACAAGAGAAAGCAGGTTACAGAAACGAAGGGAGAAAGTTTCAAGGTGGATGTAGCTTCCAGCACGTCAGAAGTAATGTCAAATTCAAGTAAGATAGAAGATAGAACTGAAAGAGCATACTGACTTTGGCAATCAAAAGGTCATTTGGTGACCTTGGTAGGAATACACTGAGAAGAGCAGTGTAGGCAGAAGCCAGGAAGAAGCCTGAAGAGAGAACAGGAAAGAAGAAAGCACAGTCAGCAAACACTGTTAATTAAAAGAAAGTAACCACCCCTTGTATTTTTAATAGATAATGGACATTTTGGAAACCATTACCATATTTCCTCTACTACTGGTACACTGGAAGCTAATAATGATAATAAATTTCAATATCATTGCATGATTTTTTTCAGAACACCTTCATTCACTCATTTCTTATTCATTTCTTAAACACATCTTATGTGTCAGGCACTGGGCTGGGTCCTGCAGATAAAGGTTTAGAAGAGACAGTACTTGCCCTCAAGGAGTTCACAATCTAAGTGAAATAAACAGCACAGAAACCATTATAATATTGCATGAAAATGCAATGATAGAGGGTACACAGACTACAGAGAAACACCTTGGGGCGTGTGTGGGTAAGCATGCCAGTTATCAATTTATTGCTGCTCATTTCCAAATCCACTCTCCATTGCCTGCTCTGTGATGGAGATTTGGGAGACAAGTGACATCCTTACAGTATTTATTATTCTAATATATATATATATGTTATATCCTTTTATGTATTGAGTTCTTTTATTCTATTTCCATTTTATAGTTTTCTATATAGGGTTTTATCCCATTAAGTAGATATATTCTTAGGTATTTAACACAATATCTTCTCCAACAAGGTCTGAACCTCTTCTAAGTTTGTCCTTCCTCAGCCCTAAGGTACCATATAGAGTATCTGGGTATCTTTTAGTTACTTTTTATCAGTTAATAATTCTTTATATTAAATTTCCCATTTTACTTATGCATAGTATCAAACTCCTCATTGGACCCACACTGCTACAGATGGGTAGGAAATGGACAAGATAAGCAAAAGAGCAAAACAGGTGAACATGGGTAAACATGTGTCAATAATACCCTATGCAGTTAAGAAACTGTGAACAATCCAGTTTGGTTGGAGGATTTGGAAACTAAGGAGATCTAGTGAGAGAAAAAAAACAATGAGGTTAGAAAGATAAGGGTTAAGGCTTTCTTATGGCTGAAAGATGAGAAATGGTGAGCAAATCAAGGGTTTTTCTCGTAGAGAAGCTAAGTAACTGGAACTGTGTATTTTAAGATCAATTTGAAAGAAAAAAAAAGATTGATTTGACAGTGCTCTTTAGACTGGTGTGGGGAAGGGAGAATCTGCAGACAATATACTGTGAGGTATCAGTCCAAGAAAGGAGGTTAGGAAAGAACGGGAAAGAAGGGGTCATACTGAAAAAGCATTGCCGAGGTAGCACTTACCTTTGAAAACATCAGACACACATAATCTAAAAGGCTTGTCAATAGATCGCTGAGGAGGCTTGAAGGAATCTGGGGGAAAATGGCAAAAGGCAAGGTTTGATTTAAAATGTAATTTTTGACTCATTTCAATAAATCCATTACAGTCCCACCTCTCCTAGAAAATAATTACTTTTCATAAATATTAATAGCAAACTCTTATTTCGTATACATGTTGAGCATTCCAAATCTGAAAAGCTCCAAAATCTGAAATTTTTAGAGTGCTGACATGATGCTCAAAGGGAATGCTCATTGGAGCATTCTGGATTTTGCAGTACTGAATTTGGGATGCTCAACCCATAAGTATAATGTAAATATTACAAAATACAAAAAATTCAAAATCCAAAACATGTCTGGTCCCAAGCATTTCAGATAAGGGGTACTCAACCTGTAATACTTTGCAGTTGATAAAATGTATTTATACATGTTATCTCATTTAATTTCAACAATAATCTATGAGATAGGTAGCGCAGGCACTAGTCTTATTGAGGAAAATTGAGTATTAGAAAGTTTAAATATTGTACATGATGTAACTGGTAACATAGCTCCTCTCACTACAAATCCTATGCTGTTTCACACACACAACTGTCTCCCATTAAAAAAATGCTTAATAACATCAAGTTTATAATGTATTAAAATCAGAACGGCAGTATACTTACCAATTTGTTCTAATAAACATACTCCTTTATACCATTTTGTGAGTTCGCTTGACTGAGATCTTGTGATTAGATTGTCACCACTGAGACCACTTGTAGGGATAAAAGCTACATCACTCTCCTGTTAAAAAGATTGAATATATGAAACTTAACACAATGTTGTTTTAAAAAAAGTTAAAAGGTTCTCCATTACCATAACTGCACCAAGTTTGCAAAAACAACAACGGACTTTCATCATTAGAACTACAGCCCCAAAGTTATCTGATCCAATAGTTTTCAACTTTTTTGATTTTGTGGGAAACTTGCAAATTTATTACAAAATACTCAAGCATTTTTACCTAGTGACAAAGGCATATTGCAGTATTCTGCTGGATAAATTCTTCTTTACCAGCTTCCACATTCTTCTGTGACCTCCCTAACCTATCCCATCTAATTTAATAGGTGGGAAAAAGCTCTTTTACTTATATAAAAACCAAGCTTAATATTAAACATATGCAATATTCTAAGGCGAAATAATCCAAAGAATATATTATATACAGATACCAGGGGAAAATAAAAGCAAAAAGAATTCAACAAATTTAATAAGATAAAAATATCAAAGTATTAATTTTTTTCTTTCATATCAGTAAGATGACTTAAGTAGTAACAAGTAACTTAAAATGATCTTACCTTAAAACCTGCTTGCTTAAGAAAGTGTCCAAGTTTTCCAGTAATCTCTTGAAATCTTTCTTGTTGCCAATTAACCTAAGATCCAATTTATTTTTAAAATTATGCTTCAGAACATGATACATAAAATTTAAATTTCTGCAATAAAATATAACTAATCAAGACTATATAAAATATAAATATAAAATCTACTAAATGTGAAATCTATTAAAATTAAAACTCAGATTATCAGATATTGCTACAAATATGACCTAAAAGTAGTTTTTCCTAAAACAAAAAGCCTAGAACATTTCTAATATATTTAGAATTTTTCATATATGCTAAAAGTGATTTCAAATTTGGGGGAAAAGGGGGAATAATTTATTGAACTCTGCTTGGACCAATTGTTAGAATAAATAAAATTATTGACACTCTCCCCCCAAGCCAAAGAAACTAAAAAGGTATATGTAATATGAACTCTAGATAAACGACATGTATGCTGCAGTATTTAGGAGTAAGTGTACTAATGTCTACAACTTACATGGAAACACATGTCAAAGAAATGGATTAATCAATGGATACAAGAGTAAATAAACAAAAATGTGACCAAGTAAGGGGCAGAATCTTAAGTAATGGGTATAATACAGGTATTCACTGTAAAATTCTTTAAGCTTTTCTTTATATTTGAAATTTTTCATGCTAAAATGCTAGAAAAAAAGTAAAAAGTATATGTAATAATGATATCATAAGAGAACTAATAGAAAATGTAGGTGAATATTTATCTGATCCCAGGGTCAGAAAATACCTAATCAGAAAGACAGAAGCCAAAAGGAACTATGTATAAATTTGTGTATATCTCCAAAACATACCCTAAATAAAATTAAAAGTAAAATAATTGGGAAAAATATCTAAAAGATATTTCAGAATATGGGTAATATCTTTAATAAATAAAGCATGCTTACAAATTGAGAAGAAAGAATTACGGTTTCAAAATGAGCAAATTATATAAATAATCCCCGGAAGGGGGGAAAAACCCAAATGGTTAATATATAAAATATGTTTAAATATTAACATTCATAGAAGAGAGAATGTTTTCAAAAAAGAAGTAACACGTTTTATATAACAAATGGGAAAACAATTTTTGATAACAGCAGTATTGATAAGAGTTTAGGAAAGTGAATACATCATATGTACCAACAGTAAATAACTAGAACTTTTCTCAAGGGTATTTTAATCATGTTCAGCAAGTTTTAAAAGGTATATACTCTTAAGTCCAGAAATTTTCACAGAATAAACATTTCTAAATACACACACACACACACACACACACACACACACACACACACAGGAAATGCTCAACAGCAGGGGATTATTTGAATAAATTATATCTTTAATATAGACTAGAATAATGCCATAAAAACAACCTTTTTATCCAAGAATTATTAATTACTTGGAAATATGCATGAAACTATTGCTTTTAAAAAGAAAATAAAACAGATTATAATCTAATGTTATAAAAAGAAAAAATTCTTATCTATAAAAATAAATTGGATGGATGTATAAAATGAAATGTAATTTTTTTGGGGGGAAGGAGAGTTGGAAATATAGGTTATTTCTGGTTTTCATATTTTCATTCTGCTATAACATGTATATTTTTATAATTAAAAATGATTTTTAAGTTTTAAAAACATTTTAAAAATAAGAAGACATCTTCTTGTCTAAAATTATTAATATCTCATTTACTTAGCATCAGGTTAGTGAATTTATTTTTAAAAAACATTGCAACTTGACTAATAAAATGTATGTTAGTAGCACTTGAGGTAATCTACATGGGTAGAACAACATCTTAATTAGCATCTTAAACAAAGTCTCACAAAGCCCGTCAATACCTGATCCATTTTATTGACTGCAACTGCAAGCTGTGTCACTCCCAGAGAACGGACCAAGAGGCCATGCTCTCGGGTTTGTCCTCCAGTCTCAAATCCAGCTTCAAACTCTCCCCTGCTGGCATCTACAACTAAAACAGCTACATCTGCCTAAGGAAGAAAAAATTATTGAAATTAGAAATAATGTCACAGCACTTTAATTCAAAGGACAGATTATTCAATTAATTGTGTTGGTCAGATTTTTAAAGACAGTCCTAACCTGACCCCAACCACCAAAGCAAATCAAACAAAAAAATCCAGTGGATGGATTAAAATTTGAAAATAAAAAAATATGTACTAGCATAACACCAAAAACAATGACATAAAGAACAACAAAAATGTCCATATTTGATTATATAGCAATTAAAATATCTAGGCAAAGGTGGAAAAACATAAACAAAATTAAAACATAAGTAAACGAACATTTGCAACATATAAGGTAAAAGTTACAATCTTAATATACCAAAAAGGAAAAAATAAAACAGACATAGCTCTGTAGAAAACAAGCAAGCAATTCGTTAAAGAAATATAAATGGCAACCAAACATGAAAAAATTCAAATTAACTAAAAACCAAAATTTTAAAAAAGAAAATTAAAAAAACATTGACATATTCCCCCCACCATGTTCTTACAAATCACACCGTTAAAGATTTAAAAGACATAATTATTTACTACAGGCAAGGATGCAGTGAGATGGTCATTCTCAAGAATACATTGCTTATGGGACTCATAAGCCCACAACCTTTCTGAAAGGCATTTTCACGGTAAGTATCAAGAGCCTAAAAATTACACATATTTTACTTCCCATCAATTCCACCTTGAGGAATTTATACTAGAGAAATAATTATGGATCTACAAAGATATTTATCAGGGTATTGTTTATAATGGTGAAAAACTGAGAATAAATTAATTATCATGAAAAAAATTCATCCTCTATAGCTACTGAAAAAGAACCCTGTATAACAAAGTTTTCTAACCTGTGTTGGTGATTTTGTGAATCAGATAGAAAGACATTTCCGCTTTCTTACTCAAATCATACACACATACAAAAAGAAAAAAGCTAACCTTAGCTTAGTTCATTTTCCTCGTTAGCCTGATTGAAACTAGCTTTACAGGTTCCCACTATTCTTTTGTGTTAATGCTTCTTTACGTGATTCCACTTGCATCTTGTGGATGCAGCCTTCAAGAATTTGCAATGAACAGTTTATGCAATTGTAGACATTCCTCCATTTTCATTGTTATCAATTATTCCTTTCAATGCACCATCAGAACATTTCTTAAAGAACATTTGATATTTTCTCCTTGACAGTTTTAGCCTTGTATGCACTGTGATGCAGAATATAATGCCTCAATGTGGCCTGCCCCTCTTTAGCTATCTCAGACTGATACATGATAGTCCCATTCTCTCAAGGGTCCTCTTATGTTCCATTCGAGTCACTAAATGCTCTGGCCTTTTGGTCAGATCAGTATCCAAAACAGCTTTTCTCTTTGTTGCCTCCCCAATGACACTTTATGTTTGTGCTGTCCAGTTTTTAAGGAATTTAATATATTTGATATATTTAATATCATATAATCCTCAGCATAAAGGGAAATACAATGATCATGAAAAATGTTAAGAATTATCAGATACTTTGCTTTTAATAGATTACAATTTAAATTGGAAGTATCACTTTGCTTTTAACAGAATTTTATCAATATAATTTAAATTAGAAGTATCATCCATATGCTTTGTCTGGTCAGGCAATTTATATTACTATTTCTTTTTTTCTTTTACTCTTACCCAAATACTCCTTCTGCTTTACTTCTATTCAAGCACAGTATTCATTTCCAATCCTTCATGACTTATAATGCTGAACACTAGTTTATTCAATGAGATCCAGTGCCCTTGATCAAGGATTCTTAGTTTAAAGTACAAAATGGACTCACGCCTGTAATCCTAGCTCTCTGGGAGGCCGGGGCGGGCGGATTGTTTGACCTCAAGAGTTCGAAACCAGCCTGAGCAAGAGCGAGACCCCGTCTCTACTAAAATTAGAAAGAAATTAATTGGACAACTAAAAATATATAGAAAAAATTAGCCGGGCATGGTGGCGCATGCCTGTAGT